>JBBPMM010000887.1:0-11779 GCA_038090335.1 Solioccasus polychromus
TGACCCCAATTTTGACGCAAAAACGGCGGCGAAACGTGTCGTGTGGGTTGACGCGGGTGGCACCCGATTATATGCTCGTTCTTGAAGACACGTGTGTCCATTTACAGCATTTCTGGTGTTTGCGTGACTGATGAGGATGCAGTCGCGTTGCCCAACATTGGTCATATCATCATTATAGCTGGACATGAACCGTGTCACGCATTTTACGTGGTCAGGAGCTATTTAGAAGTACATCAGATCAAAGTCTTATCGTCATCCCCAAGGCGTCCTTATGGAAAGGTCTTGGGTTCAGTGACTCGGACATCCACGAAATGCTCCGTTCCCCAGTACTTCTTCAGTCTCTCGTCCGCAGTCACCTTGTTATAGTGAGCAAAGACGAGGGGGTACTTTTCTCGTTCGACGGATCCGAGCGCAATACGTGCGGAGAGAGACACGACGCCAGCAAGAACGAGGTCAGCGAGGGTGAGCGTGTCCAAGGCTAGGTAACCGGAGGCACGTGTCGCAAGGTGCGACTCGACGTAAGTCAAAGCACGTGCAAGGCGCCCGGCACTCCGATTGATACTCTATCGGGAGTGTCAGAAATTCGTTCAGTATGGTCAGTATCGTTCCCGACCTCGAGGTTGAAAGTATCGAGGTAGCCATAGATGAGTCCATTGATGTGTTGGGCTGGTGTGCCGATTTCGTGTTCAGAAAAATGTATCCATTGATCGACAATCGCAACTTCTTGCGCACTGGAACCTAGTAAGTTGACAGTTCCGATGCTGCTCACTATATAAGAAGTGAGTTCGTGATGATCGTCGACAGCAGAACTAATTATTTACGATAGCGTGCAATTGAAGCACCCTCGATGAGTTTAAATCCATCTGTACCCTCGAAGCTAGGGATCGTCCCGTAGGGAAATTTGGACGTAAACTCTGGGGGTTTGTTCGTGAACTCCCATGTAGGCATTTCCAGTTCGAACCCATTAAGAGCAGCGACGCTGAGGATCTGCGGCGAAATAGTGAGTGATGGGAAAATCTAGGTCAGAATAAACGTACCACTTGCGTTTGACGCTGGAGAACGAAGCCCCAAAGAGTTCCGACTGGTGCCATCTCAATGAAGACGTATAGAGGGTTAGTATGGGGCTTCTGAAATAGGATGTGGGGAAAATCACACTGATAGCTGTCATCCAATAAGCATTGGTACTTATATACGAAAGCCCAGACATTCGAAACACGGTATACATATACCGTGGACTGAAACGTACCCGCACTGACTAATAGTGGGGTTTTACTGACCAAATTTCCACATGAGAAAAAGAACTTGCGCTCAGTCAGCAGTAAGTCGTAACTAAGTTATATAAGTCAATGAATGATCCAGTAACTTACCATATTCAGTGGCGATAGTAAACTTCCTGATGGGATGGCTAACCGAAATTATATCTGCATCACAAAGCAGGGGAGCCCCCACAACTCGTGACTGTCCGCTAACATCGCGACCATTTAACATTACAGCATGATTGCATTCCACGATGTGCGATTAAAGACCGCCGCATTGAATTTGTTATAACGATTTTGTGTATGACACGTCGGAACGTTCTTTCGCCACTTGCAGGGTACCAAGTTCAGCCAATGGCGAGCCATATATTTAGAAATTGATATGGAAAAGATTATCAGTTCGGGGCTCAGTGGCCTTCGCGCTGATTAAGTTTACAGGTTTGCCGTGCCTCGAAACGACAAGACTAAGGGTCAGCCTATACAATATATTATTGATGACAGATCACCATCATCTTCATCTTATCAATCCTATTACACAGGAAGACTGACACGAATACGCACGCAAGGACGCGAGATCGCTGTGCGATGTCACGTAAGTGACCGATGGCTGCAGACCTTCACGTTTGTAGAAGCTAGTGCTTTACTTTAACTTACGGACTTACTAGCCTCAATTGAAATTGCTTACCTTCAGCGATCACTGTTCAAAAAATTGAATTGAATACTTCTCTTGCTGATTATATGTCACAGTGAAATCTTTTACAGTGAATAAGATGTGTATCAGCGCGGTCCGCTGCGATACTTTCGATCGCACCCCTGTATGCTCCAAAAATCACATTTGACGTATGTAGTTGACCTGTTCACTGATTCAAGCGCTCTCCAATCTAATGGTCTCAAAGATCTAAATTCCTGCACCAAGGACCCAACAAGGAAGCTGATCTACCCCGCTGAGTACTCACTAGAATTTCGGGAGCAGATCTGCCTAGAGCTTCCAGATGAAACAAGGACATCCGCGTTTTTGACTATACCAGTAAAAGTACATTCCTAGGCCAGGTGAATGGTCCTAGGCTCGGTGTATCTGACTTCAATAAATCCATCTGTCCCCCAATACTGCTTCACCCTCTCGTCTTCAGTTACCTTCGCATAATAAGCAAAGATATGTGGGTACCGCGCACGTTCGTCGGCTCCAAGGCAGAGACGGGCGGCATTGAGTATAACACCAGCCAGGACGAAGTCAGCGAGTGTTGGCGATTCTAAGGCAACGTAATCGGAGGTACGAGTAGCAAGATGTGATTCAAGGTAAGTAAGATTGCGGGCGAGGTACTCGGCATTCTTATCAATCGTCTGTTGGGGTAACTCTCAGACATCGATCATCTATGAACTCCGATCCTTACCTCGAGATTGAAAGGTGTATAGTAACCATAGATCATCCCACCGATAGATTGTGTTGGTATGCCGATCTCGTGTTCAGCGAAGTGCACCCACTGATCGACGATCGCAGTTTCACGCACGCCTGAGCCCAATAAGTTAACCTTGGTCCCAACACTGCTCACCGGGGTGAATGAAGGCATGATATGATCGGCTACGCGGATTACTCACAATAACGAGCAATGGTAGCACCTTCAATGAGCTTGAACCCATCCGTAGCCTCAAACGCCGGGATCTTGCCATGAGGAAACCTGGCCAAGAATTCTGTAGGTTTCTCTTTGAACGACCACTCGGGTTGTTCCAGCTCGAATTCATTGAGAGCTGCAACGCTAAGAATCTGAAGGGAAATATATAAAAAGAAACTTGAGCATCTAAAGATGTTGGTTAGCTTGTAGAACATACAACTTTGGTCTGACGCTGGCGGGCGTCCCCCCAAAGAGTGCCGACAGGTGTCATTTCAATGAGTGAATAATTCTTATCAATCTGACCGATGGGTTAAAGGGAAAGATTGCAGTAAGATGCTCGTTTATACGAGGGCTATACAATGTCCCACCGGAACCTGTGATATGCAAAAAGGGACTCCGACGGTGCCGTTATATCTCCACCTAAGGAAAAAAAAAAGGGGCCCTGTCACCAGTACCCGAGTCAGCTCGAGTCAGATATCAATAGCGAATGACGCAGGTGGTTTGGAGTCAACACAATGTACATGAGGGTGTGAAGCCAATTGAATCCAAGGAACAGAAAGATGAATCAGCATAGCAGCTAATGCATCCCGCATTTGTAATTTTTACCAGATCATTCAACAAGCGACATACTGTCACTCCCGTTGCGTTTTGACCTGTCACAGACGCTATAGTGAAGACACCAACTTTGCATCTATCATTAATCTTCGAGGTCGAGGAATGCAATTTTATGAGAGCGGGCACTCGAGGATACAAGGTCATCACGAAAACCACCTTGGTCCGAATGCATGCTTTCGAACAGGAGGGATGGGCTAGTACTGGAAAAAAGTACTAATCCATTAATCGTGGGAAAACCGGATGCCTAAGCCTCTGTATACAACAGCCACACATCCATCGATTGTGGTACTTTTATGTAAAAAATACGATCAAATATTTGGTCACAGAGCTCTCTCTCTTCCCATTATGCCTCTCGAACTACTCCCAGATATTTTTGACGACAAGACTCACCAAGAGCTCGACACGGCAGTGAATAAAATGTTATTTTTTAGTGATGTCGTGGAACTTCCCCCTATGGGTCAGGTTTACCTTCTCGCGGCTATCGTCGCGCGTTCCAATAAGCAACTGAACATGATTTATAACGGTCTGGAGGAAGCAGAAAAGCTGATCGACACCTATGAAGAGCTAGGAGATTTACTCACTTTGTCCTGGAAACGAAAATCATATCGCCAGATTCGAAGACTAGGTATGTACATGACCGATCATCTTTACTGATCTGTAGTAAAGCTTATTGTCTGCCACGTAGCAATTCTCCGAGCTCCTCCTACTTCTTCTCCAGCAAAACTGAGTGGGTGACGTGTCGGATTAAAGTGTCTCGATCTGTTGTCACTCACCAGGCACCAGGACCACCGAAACCGATCTTTACATTGACACCATCGGTCAAGGAACATTTGACAACCGCTTTGAAGCGACCGTATCGAGGTGTTGCTGTCGACGCTTTATACGAGTATCTCGAACACAACGATAAGAAATTCTCCGAGACCGAGCAGCGTGGATATTATGCCAAATTCTGCTCAATCGTTCAGAGTTCCGGGACGGGGAAGACTCGCACAATTCTAGAGGTTTCTTTTATTTGTGTTCAAAAGAATACTCACCAACGTCCATGGGTAGCTCGCTCACAAGAACGTCTTGGTGTTGTACATGAATCTCCGACCTTCAGAAGACACGACTGGATTTCCCTTGCGTGACGACATTCCTGCATTGATCCTGACCGGAGAATGTGATTCCGAGGAGAAATATCATGTGCAGTGTTGCAGCTTCTTTGCAGCCATCTTCGAATTGCTTGCCAGTGACCTGTCTGCTCAACTAGAGACCGGCCGCGATGGTATAGCATCGGTGAAGAACTGGAATAGACTTATGTGGATAAAGTCAACATATCGCGATAACTTTTTCAAGCGACTAAACGCCACATACAAAACGGTAGGTTTCTGAAATGTCAAGTCGCAGCTCATTTATTATTGCTGCTGGTAGATCAAAGAAGAAATCGACCCGGGTACCAATGATCCCACGGACGGCATGGAGGGCCTATCTATCCAAGGTTTGCGTGGGACATGATGTCCTGCAACTTTGTTTAGCGTTCATGGATTGAATTACAATACTAGATGCCGACATTGCCGATGACATCGCCGCAAAAAAAATGATAAGAAATTATGCTAAAATGACTTCTGTGCTCTCCCTGATCTTCCCCAACGTCGACAAGAATAAACCCAAGCTGGTCATTGCTCTAGATGAAGCTCACCCCCTCCACGAATTGAAAACATTTCGCCGTTCAACCATCCTTCTTCGAACCATTAAAGTATATTCTGCGTTGTCTCCTTATGGAGCTGCAGTTTGGGTGCTTTTTGCATCAACGACGTCGAAGGTCGCCCATTTCGCATCCCCACAGGCAATGTGTGCGTGCGACCATACTGACTCACCACATCATTCATCTATTTTTCAGTCGACTCGGCAAGGGTTTCGGTCCTCGGCGAATTGTTATTTCGTCCATTTTCTGAGCTTGGATGGGATGTTGAGGCAGCACCCTTTGGCGAGGTTCCGTCGTCCGAGGTGGCCAAGGTAAAGCATATTTTGCGGTATGGTCGTGCCCTGTAGGTATATTTTGCAGTGTTTGCGAATGAGATGATAACAACGAATAACAGATGGTTCTCGCTGGTTGGTGGGTTAGAGATGCAACAAATCTTCCATCTTGCAGCACGGAAGTTGCGCGGGCCTTCGACCTCCCAGTATCGAGACCTAGCCGTCATTGCGCAAAGGTTTGGTCTCGAGGTCTGCTTCGGACATCGCGAAGCGGTTGGTTACGTAGAAGCTTCAGTTGCTAGTCACCTCCGTGTGTGCATTACCACGACGGAGGATCGACTCTGGAGCTACACCACTTACCCATCGGAGCCTTTCTTGTCGTGTGCTGCTGCTCATACAATGCACGAATCTGACGATGCGCTGAAGAGTGCGTTGGGAACGCTGAAAGCGAAAGTAGAGAACGGAATGATCAATATCGGAGAACGCGGGGAGCTCGTTAGCCGATTGCTCTGGCTACTTGCCAAAGATCTTTACGTCCTCCGGAAAAAGAGTCCTAGTGACCATTTCGCACATGGAGACGGATTCGAGGCTGAGCTGATTCACTGCAGCATGATACCCGTGATCGATTTCTTCGAGTTTGTCTTTGGAAATAAATTCTGGTCTCAGAGCCATGCAGGACCCTGGGCCAAGGAAAAGTTTGCGGATGCCCACCTCAATTTTTCCCATTGGATTACCATGGATACCAACATCAGACAGGAAGAGACCGGAAACAAGAAATTAGATCAACTAGAGTACGTTATATCTTATGTTTTTGACTTTCAAGATGAGTTAATTATGGATAATGCATGTAGCATCAATGAATGGACATCGCGACACTGGCAGAGAACGAGCGCCGTTCAATGTTGTCACAACCAACCGTTGATCGACAAAGTGATTCCCATCTACTTTAAATCGGCCGATGGCAGGGACGGAAACCTGGACTGCATGTCGCACATTTTTATATCGGACAAGGCTCGTGTTAAAAAACAGACTGGTGCATTGGCTTCCATCCAAAGAAACGATGGTAGTATTACTGGGCCAAGCGGTTCTTCGAAACGTCATCCTTACATCGCCATCCTAGCTGACCTTGGTCTAGACGAGGATGGGTTGGAAGTGACGTTCCCTGTCAGGCATACTCCACGAGGGGAAAGTAACGATGATTGTCTCCGTATTCATGCGCGCGGAATCAGTCCAGAGACGTATCCGTTTTTACGGGATTACCCATTGGTCCTCGATACACTGCTACATCTAGTTCGGAGGCAGAACATTCCCGTTACCGAGCAACCGCTAGCGCAATTCTTACGAGATCAAGTACGATACGGAAGCTCCGCGGAGGCGCGGCATATGAACTGGGAACTCGGGAATACTACAGCTGAACAAGTCCGGTTGTGATTGCTGTTTTTAGATACGAACTGTTGTATTCTTGATGTTAATCCTTGGTGTTGTAAATTCATGTATATGTCTTCCTCCATTCCGAAATACTGATATATATGATGGGGCTGCTTTGACTATAAACCCCCAGCGTATCGATAACCAGGCTGGGCAGATCGAACGGTCCATACTCGCCCCGAAATACGTCGCAACTGCGTACCATATCTGGACGATAGCGAAGAACAGGCTGTAATGTACACATACACGCGTCGCACTGTCTTGTGTATCAAATGAAATTTGAATTGCGAACTTGCCAAAATTTTTGGTCTAACACATTGCGATTATCGACATTGAAGCTTGAAGTCCAAGGGCATTTATGCCATTCTCAAACCTCGCCCGCACTGAATTTTGACAGAAAGGAGGCTCTGAAAGCTATGCCAAGACGGCGTTGATAAACGTTAAGATCCGCTCCCCACTTTCCCCCAGGAGTCAGGGAAGTGCCATCCGGATGTTTCGCTGTCGCTGATTGTTCCCTACTTTCCCAAGCGTGCGAAAGTTCCTGTGGACTTGAGTGTCATCGCGATGACCCACCTTTCCCGTCTTCAGAATGTTACCAAGAACATCGTCGATCGTAGACAATATAAAGGTGTGTTTCATCGTGCGCTAATTAATGAGACCCCTGATGAAAATAGATAAAGGTTTTTCCTCTGCACCCAGCAGCTTGACTATTCACATAGCATCCCGTGCATTTGGTAAACCTGCCATTGCCTCGGCTGGCCGCTTCTGTGCAAGGTCGTTTTAGCGATGATTCGGTGTCGACTGACAGAGTTCTTAGAAGGGTTCAGCATAAATTAACCGGATCAAAGTTGGCTATGTTGTTAGGATGTCTGATTCGCAGCCATTGCTGCTTTTAGATGACTATCCACCATGTGGGTAATATGAATGTTCCACATCCACCCATCGAACTCCATTGGATTCCGTCATGACATATCACCCTTACCGAACTCTAGTGCGAATGCTTACTGATTGGTTTGTGGAGCCTAACCATAAAACCACAGTCGCACACATCCGGACGGCACTCGATTCGGCGGCATACCTGAGCTGATATCTGAGACAGCGTTTTGTTGTGCATTGGACCAGTATCCGGATACTGAATTCCGGGTAGGCAAGCAACTTATTGCCACTACTGGTAGTGCCCGTGCCTACTGCGATAGGCATCATTTCGATGGAATCTTGTTTGTTGACAAGTTATACGCAGATATATGCCTTGTACCGAATCGACGGCTCTGGATCAAGGAAGCATTACCATTCACCGGGTGGTTTGCCATGACTGAGGATAAAACTGTATACAATATACTGTTGGATATTCAGACATACGGTGTGCGGTTGTACAGCCACCTGATTATATAAGCGTAAAGCGTACTTAGAACCTTCGGTAGTTTAGTTATTTTTCTTTAGTGACTACTACCAATTCTACAGCTCTACAGAGTTTTTTCTACATATACCTCATACAACTGGAGGCTTTGTGACTTCGGTGACTCGGACATCGACGAATTCGTCCGTTCCCCAATACTCTCTCAGCCTCTTATCCGCAGTCACTCTTGCATAATGAGCAAAAATGTGCGGATACCGTGCGCGTTCGGTGGACCCGAGGCAAATACGCGCGGCAGCATAAACCCAGCCAGCCAAAACAAAGTCGGCAAGAGTAAGTCTGTCCAGGGCCACATAGCCGGAGACGCTTGTCGCTAAGTGCGACTCGAGGTAGGTGATGGCACGGGTAAGCCGCTCCGCATGCTTATCGATGCCCTGTTAACAGCAGAAGACTCAGATATTATGTTGGTGCTTATCGTCGTTGATGAATTTATTTCTTACCTCAAGGCTGAACGGTACATAGACGCCATAGACAAGTCCTGTGATATTTGACGTCGGAACACCGATCTCATTTTCAGCAAAGTGGACCCATTGATCAATGGTCGCAACTTCCTTCTCATTTGATCCCAACAGGTTGACTTTCGTCCCGATGCTGCTGACTGAAGCGTGCACACTAAAGACCGCCATTCACCTCCCAATACTAGTAAATTACTTACGATAGCGAGCAATCGAAGTGCCTTCGATCAGCTTGAATCCATCCGTTCCCTCAAAGGCAGGTATTTTCCCATAGAGAAACTTGGCCGTGAATGCGGGGGGCTTGTCGGAGAACGACCACTGGCGCTGAGGCTGTTCGAGCTCCAGTTCGTTCACAGCCGCGATGCTGAGAATCTGTAAAAAAGATCCGTTTGATGATATGGCCTTAGGCTACGAATCATTGTGAACATACAACTTTGGTCTGACGCTGACGGGCATCGCCCCAGAGAGTACCGACAGGAGCCATTCTATTACGAAAATCGTACTTTGAGTTGATGAAATTTGATGGGGCTCAGAGTCATTCAAGAGGCAAGAAGGTTCCTCTTATGTATCTGTCAGTATTGATCCGCAGTGTTCCTTCACTGCGAGGAGCTGGGGAGCACAGTCAGCAGCACTTTGGCATTCGACTGCGCAGTGTGAGCTGAATCATCAAATTTGTCACCTCCAGCCTGCAGGGAATCAGAACTATCCCTTTCATGTTAACTAAGTAAGCGGCATCGATCTAGATGCCGGCTCTCCTGAGTTACTCGTCACCTGTGAAAGCAGAGGATCCAAATCCATGAGATTCAAAAACTTTCGTCACGCTTTACGGGATGAAATTTAAGAATATACCGCACGTCGTCGAATGAAGATACATGATATTGGTGGCCAAAAATTGCTGACAGATGACTTTGGTTTCGAACTTTGATACAGTCAACGTCATTTCGGATCATCATTGGATACAAGTACATTAAAATAAACTGGTATCATAAACAAACGTGCCCGTCACGATCAACGGACATTCAGAGTGTGCATGCCCCGCTAACTGCTTCAAAGCAGGTACCGTAATATCTTGAATCTGGACCGTGATCCAACTTGTTTGTATACTGCCTGTTTCCCAACCTCTGATGCTAATAACAGCGTTTCGAACGGCTGCGACAATCGTGCAGCAAACTAGACGGCTTGCACCTGCTTGCTCGATTGCAACGAAATCGAAGTGAGTATGGGACTCATCGCGCTCCGGACACTCAAGGCGAGAGACGAACTGAGTTAATCTTTGCAGAGCCGCAAATGAAACAGTGGAAGAGTGAGAAAGATGGTAGTGGACTTTGAGTAGAGGATTGATCTTCCTGTCTCCCTTGGCGGGGTCGACTCGTTTGTAGTCCTGATTGGAGGTCGATTGACGAGGAAGTTGATCCAAGGGTGAACGGGATAGAGTAAATCAAAACGATAAAGGTCATCGCTTGTTTTGATTTCTAGAACTCCGAGTGGAGCAATCCGTTTTAGGGAAAACATGTTCTTCTGGACCGGCACTAGATGTAGATACTGGCCCGAGTCTGAAAATGAGACATGGGTGCTTCACCTCTTGTCCTGCGAACCACAGGGGAATGCATCGATTATCATTTAATTTGATGAGGAAGGCCAGGTTAAGCTAAGACGAGCGTAAGCTAGCAATTATTGCGTCCACAGCAGCGACATCAGTAACTGGTTTAGCATGACACCAATAACCCGTTAAACGCGGTGAGCTGCCGAGATTGCAGCTGTTGAAGCTTCCTGATCTTTCCATCCACACAAGAATACTGATATTGCCTGAATTTGTGATTAGATGTAATAAGAGGAACCTGAGAGCCTTGTCTCATTCATCACATAAGACTGGTAAGGAGACTGAGAATATGCCAAGCAACGAGTACTCAACGATGATCGTCTCTCGCCTCTAAGCGGATGTTTCCTAAGCCTGGCCAAAGTGCCACCAAGACTTCTGTAGAGAGTCAGAGACCCCTCTCGCATCTTCTGCTTCCGAGACGATCTCGGGGGATTCCTTGTGATTGGGGATATTGATGTTCCGGTACAGCATCTAGTCCTCATTGTAGAAGTGAACTACCTTGGACGCATGATACTCCTGGAACAATCAGGCTCTAGAGTTCCACATGCTCTTTATGAGATCGCCAGGCTTCGATGGGGAGTTAATATCGCTAAGGAGAATAACCATCAAGGAAGATTCTTGATACCATCTAAACACGGAAACCAGAGCCTCTTCGAAGGCTAAGTGATCTGTTGTATCGACACAGCACGTGCTGACGATATACTCCCGTTCGCCAAGAATGTCACTTGACATCAACTCTTCAATGTCGATGGAAACGACTTGGTGCAGTTCTGTAGCAGTGGTCAGCGATAACAAAAGGGCCTACGATCGGTACAAACCATTTATGATCGATCGGGTGTCCATCAGAAATTGGGTGGGGAGTACATAGGGTAAGTGAAAATGTAAGTCAAATCTAGGTTCGCTGCTCCCGCGAGATACCGTTCGGAGCTACAAGTGTCGTCCATTCCCAGATTAATTTCAAGTTGAATGCTGGACAAACCAAGTTACCGCTGCACAGTGTCAGACATCGGGGGTAAAATTATGGCGACCTTCAGTTGCATATTTATGCAGAGAGCACTGGATAAAGCTATTATTGGATACACCGACTCGGTTCACGTATCGTAATTCTATTGTCCTCTCATAGAGTCAAAGTAAAAGGCACCATCTTGTTGGAAAAAGAATCGGTCTTCGTGGGGTATGGCACATGTTATAACCGCCGTGGAAAGGCTTGCACAGCAAGAACGACCTTTCTCTGATTTCTTCCCCACACTCGTACTAATGCTTATGCGACACTGCCATATCACCCCGGCAGTGCAACACGAACGGAGAATGCCAAGATTGAAAGAAATGCTATCGAGTGAACGAACTCAGTTCGTGAACAACGGACTATATTCGGGATGATTTACCTATCGAGTGAACGAACTACGTACTAGTTAGCTCGAGTAGGTAAATATCGTACAAGTCTT
>JBBPMM010000888.1:0-11777 GCA_038090335.1 Solioccasus polychromus
GGTGGTTGAGCCGGCGGTTCTGCGCCGTCCATGAATTGTCTGTCTTCTAGTGGGTCGTCCGCAGTTGGGGATGGTGACCTCGGCGACTCCACCGACTGCTGGTCTTCCGACGGCGGTCGAGGAAGATCGTTTTCAGGTTGTGCCTAATGGGAATGATGAGCCGCGTCGAAGACGTGGATAAGACATGGTACGTACCGGCCCAGGTACAGATTCCCGGGAGCCTGCGACAGAGACGGAGGATCGCAATGATTCACTACCGTCGCGTTGCTCGGGGCCGGGTGATCGGTCGTGATCGTCGGGAATGTGGAATTGCACGCCGTCTTGCTCAAAGTCGGGTGGTTCGTCGAGGCTCTGGGATCCTTGGGAGTATGGAATGGAGAGGACGGAGAGCAGCGATTCCCCGCCGTCGGGGCTGGCAGGTCGAAGTTGCACATCGAGTTGCTCAGAGTCGGAGTCGGCCAGTTCGTGGAGGCCGTTGGTGATTCGAAGGTGCTCGTCTCGTGGGCTTTGAACGGACGTACGTGTCTAGCGTAATGTGAGACGGCACATCGAGCAACGCGAGAATTATTACGTGCATTTAAAGGATAATACGAATCTGGCAGGATGTTGCGGACGTTGTAAATAAATATTTTTCCGGCTTGTTGGCCAGCTGCAAGATAGCAGCTGTCAGGGGAGAGCGCAATCGACCATGTTTCTCGGGAATTGATGGCAGGTCCAATTTGAAATAGCGTAGATGCATTCAGGAACGAGGTGGTATGAGCAGTGCTGGCGAGGAAATTGTCGTTGGGAGCAAGAGCGATAGCGTAACACGGCGAGTCAAACATTCGCGATTGAGCAAGTTGGGACGCAGTCAACAGATAGAAGGTCCGGATTCTTTTGTCGTGCGTTGCTACAAGAATCTGTTGGCCGTCGTACGACCAAGCGAGGGGTGTGGTTGGGGCGAACGCGACCACGGTTGTGTCGATTTTGACGAGATGGGCGCCGGTGTAGCTGTCGAAAATTCGAACCGGGCCATCGTAAGTGGCTGTGGCGAATTGTTCGCCGTTGGGGGAGAATTGAATCCCACTGACGATGTTATCGTGCAAAAGTGGGCCCACTAGTCGCTGACCTGTTTCCATGTCCCAGACGCTCGCGTTCTCTTCCATGGTCCCAGTTGCGAACCGGGTTGCATCGGGAGAGACGTCGAGCGAATACACCATGCTTGATCCCTCGACGAGGAGAAGCTTGTTCTGGATCTCGGGGTCCCAAACGATGGCGCCCTTGGTCGTGCCGCATATGACGCGGGCGCCGTTTTTCGACACGCAAATGGCGCGCACTTTTGGAATGTGCCTCTGGAAGCCCACTTGGAGACGCTCGTTGATGTTCCAGCGCCGTATTCCGTCGTCCCCACCGCTCAAGAGGTGTATTCCGTCGGGGTGGAACGCGACGGCGAGCACCCGATCGTCGTGACCGTCGAGCGTGGTATCTTTTGTGGAATTTTAGCATCTTAAACCCTGCTTGAAACTGGCACGCACGAATGTTGTCCATGGTGGATTGCTGTACGCTTGCCACCGCATTTCGTCCGCATATCTTTTGACGGTTATGGTAACCATCAAAGTCCCTGGATGCGTCCTTAAACGGACTGCAGCACGTGATCGAGACAAGTCTCTCACTGACACTTTGTTGCATGGCCGTGTTCGACGGGGTGCACTACTCGCTCTCGACGTCGCTGTCGCCGGCCCGCAGAAACGAACTCGCGGCTGTGCTCGACCTCAACGGCGCCGTTTCCCACCCGCCATACACGCACGTCATCGCACCGCCGGCGTCGCACGCCAATGCCACCCCGCACAAGCTCGTCACGGATCGCTGGGTCGATCGCAGCGTCGTCCTCGGCAAACTCCAGCCGTCCGTCTCTTTCTCTGCTCGTTTCCACTGTCTGATCCTGTCTTAGCGAACAGTATTACTCGCCCGACCCGGCCATGATCTTTTCCGGCGTCGTTGCCTGTGCGACCGACGTACGTACCCCTTTTTCGTGCTCATCGCTCATGCTCACGTGCCCTCAGCTCTCTGCATCCGACCTCGAGGTTCTCTCGGCAGGCATCACCGCGCTCGGCGGCCAGTGGCGCATGGGCCTCACCCGCGACGTCACCCATCTCTTTGCCCTCCGCGCGGGCACCGACAAGGTCACCTCTTTCCCCTTTCCATTTATCCCTTGCTCACCCATCCGTCCAGTACAACACCGCACTCCATTTCGCCCCC
Organism: Solioccasus polychromus; assembly: GCA_038090335.1. Classification (NCBI taxonomy): domain Eukaryota; kingdom Fungi; phylum Basidiomycota; class Agaricomycetes; order Boletales; family Boletaceae; genus Solioccasus; species Solioccasus polychromus. Next base: position 2,239 of record JBBPMM010000888.1, read on the forward strand.
CAGACCCATATGCTCATCGTCACCCCACACTGGTTCGACGACGCCGTTCGTCTCGGTCGTCGCATCCCCGAAGCCCCCTACGCCTGGCCAGACCCCCAGGTCCTCCGCCCCGGGACCACCCACGAAAACGACGACGACATGGAGAGTCGACGAAAACGCAAAAAGACGGCCGGCGAGACGGAGGGCGAGTCGGGCGATCCCACCGACCAGGCGCAACGCGTTCGCGTATGGGCCGACCGACGCATCCTCCTCTCTGCTTCGCTCGAGTTGGCAGGTAGCTCCCGTGGCGCGATCGAGGCGCGTATCGTACGCGCAGGTGGCGTCGTCGTACCCCTTGCTGAAACCGCAGACGAGGACGCGGAAGAAAAGGCCGTCGACGAGTGCGACGTGCTCATCACGCGATGGCGTAGCGGCAAATCGTATTTCAAGGCACGTATGCGCCTCGGTCGATTCGCGTGACCTTCTTATGCTCTTTCTAGGCCGCGCGTGCGTCTCTCCTCATTGGGACGCTCAGCTGGCTTTTCAGCGTCGAGTCGAGTGGTACGCTCCACTCGCCCCTCGACTCGCTCTTGTGGTATCCTACTCCAAGGGGGGGAATCCCCGGTCTCATCGATTGCGTGCGTGACTCGCATTGTCCCATCCGATTTGTCTGACGCGTTTTTTTCAGGAAATTTCGGTTACAAACTATACGGGCGCTGCGCGCGACTATCTCAAGCGCCTCATCACGCTCATCGGTGCCAAGTTTACGCCGAGCATGAGCCAATCCAACAAGGTCCTCGTAGCGGGATTGTAAGCGTTCCCCTATTCGCCTACGCGCGCGTCAACTGAATCTCGACACAGCCAACCGTCGCCCAAGACGACCCGCGCGCTCGCGTGGTCTATCCCGGTCGTGAACCACACCTGGCTCGAAGACTGTCTCGTCGAATGGCGGTACGCACCTCTCTTTTTTTCTCCTTTTTTTTTGCTCGCAACCTCGCTCACGTGCGTTGCTAGCGCACTCACGGTCGGCCTCGAGCGCTACATCGTGTTTCCCCCCGGCATCGACTTTGGCAAGATGCTCATGACGCGCGAGGACGGTCGTGCGTCTCGTCCCTCTTTAGTTCCGTTTGTTGCTCACTCGACGCTTACAGCCCCTTCGTCGCAAACCGCGCCTCCGAACTTGAGCGGAGGCGCTGTCCCGGGCGGACGCGGCGTCGGCTCCGTCGACGTGGACCAAGACGAATCCCTCGACGACGAGTACCGTCGCGCCCACCCCCATACGACCCGCGGCACCGCCAAGGACAGCACGAGCATGAACGTCACGTCGACGTCCGTCAAGAAGACGCCGACGTCGGTGCGTAGATCCGGCGTAGCGACCGCGTCTGGGACGGTCAACGGTACGGGGTCTGCGATGGGCGCGTTTGTGGATCGGGTGGTTCCGTTGCCGGTGGACGATGAGGATGATGAGGTGGGAGATGGGAGGACGCCGTTGAGTGGACGGGGACAGGGACGGGGACGGGGTAGGGCAAGGATGAAGGTGAGGTCGTCGTTGGCGGTGCCGGCGGTGGAGGACAGGATTCGGACGCCTGGTGGGGCGAGCGCGAAGGAGCGGCGCGCCAAGGGAGCGATGAACGATGGGTCGGACGGGTCGGACGTGGGGTTGGTGCCACCACGGAGGGTGATGACGGGCTCAGCGACGCCTGTCAAGTCGGGGATGAGGGGAAGGACTGGGAGGTCTTTGTCGAGGCCGTCAAGTGGAGACGAGGGGGGCAGGAGTGAACGGGAGGAGTCGAGGGTGAGGACATCTGTGAACAAGGACAAGGACAAGGACAAGCCCAAGTCTAAGCCCAAGTCTCAGCGTACGCCAAAGGAAAAGGAAAAGGCCAAGACCAAGGAAGCAGAAGAGGAAAGGGATGGGGACAGGGGGAGACCGGGACCCAAGCCCAAGGAAAAAGAAAAAGGACAAGGAAAGCCTCGAACGACCGAGACGAAGCAAGCCCGCGCGCGTTCCCCCCGGTCGCCATCGTCGTCGCTCTCGCCGCTGCTCGTCTCGCCTCCCAAGACAGGACTCAAACGGAGACTGTCGGTGGTCGTCCCGTCTGTACCCAAGGATTATTTCTCGTCGCAGAGCGCACGGGCGACCGACGACGAGCGGGACCCAGGGCGGGGTGCCATAAAAGACAAGGAAAATGCGGATGGAGCGGCGAGAACAGAACGCAAGATGCTCGGGCCGGCGGGATCAGTGCAGGCTGTTGCGGCTGAGACGTCGGCGACGGTACGCAAACGCGGGCGGCCTCCGAAGAAGAAGACGACGGCCCCGCCAGACTTGAATCCGAAATCGAAACCTGGTCCCAAGGTCAAGGCTATGCCCAAGCTCCCCGTCGAATCCGAGGACGAGGACGACGAGCCCTCGATGGTGGTCGAGATATCGGTGCCGTCGACGAGTCGCGGGCCGAGACGGAGTGCGGCGGACAAGGCGACGGCGCGATTGAGGGACGAGGTGATGCCGGACGTGATGAGCTACGAAAAGGAGCAAAAAATGGCCAAGAGGCGGCGGAGCGAAGGGTCGTCGGTCGTGTCTGTGTCGTCCGTCAGGGACGACGAGGAGAGAGCGGAGAAGGTGGGAAAGAAGAGGCGCGTGGAAAAGGAGGTGGAAGAGGTGGAAGAGGAAGCAGAGGTGGAGGGCGTGGTGTCGGCGTCGGTGCCATCCGTCCGGGGCAAACCCGGTCCGAAGGCGAGGGCCGGTGTTGGGAAGAAGAACGCGACAACGGACGACGAGGACATGGAAGAGGGACCTGCGAAGCCGAAATCGAAACCCAGAGTGAGCATTGGCAAGGGTAAACGGGGTACGACGACGGACGACGATATGGATGTAGATGAAAACGTATCGACAGCCAAGTCCAAGCTGGGCGCGCAGGGCAAAAAGGGCCGCGGGCGTAAAGAGGGCATAGTCCGATTGCTAACGACGGGCGTGATTCTCTCGGACGATGTCATCAAGGTCGGCCCTCGTCTGCATGATACGTACGTGTGGACTAACCCGATTCCACAGCGCCTAACGAAGCTAGGGGTACAAATGACGACCAAGCCCTCGGACTGTACCCACCTCGTCGCCAAGGGCATCGTTCGGACCGAAAAGTTTTTGTGTGCACTGGCCGTGTCGCCGTGGATCCTGACGGACGAATGGGCCAATGCGAGCGCAAAGAGCGGCAAGCTCTTGCGTACGTCTTACTCTTTTCCTCTCCGTATGATCTAACGCCCTCGAATAGCGGAAAAAGATTACCTCATGACGGACGCGGCCGCAGAACAACGCTGGGACTTCAACTTTGTCGACGCGATGCAACGCGCCAAAGGTCCGACGGGCGGACCGAACCTGTTCCACGGAAAAACGTTTTACGTGACGCCCAAGGTGAGCGTCGACGCCAAGCTACTCCGGAACGTGGTCTCGGCGGGCGGGGGGCAGGTACAGACGAACATGCCGACGGTGCGAATACTGAGAGGTAAGCCGGACCGATACGTGGTGTCGTGTCCAGAGGACCGGGCGATTTGGCGACCGTTGGTGGAGGAAGGGTATCGGGTGTATTCTGCAGAGTTGATTTTGAGGGGGGCGCTGAGGCAGGAGGTCGAGTGGGACCGGGTCGAGTGTATCGTGGCGGGCTAGGCGATTTATTCGAGCGAATATGTTTAAATTTTTGCTTGTAACGAAACGGGAGGAAATATTCAAGACTTTGATTTGTTTATCGTTATCGCGATCGAGGGGTGCCTTGGCCGTGTGGTGTCGATTTCCTGTTAGAAACGTCTCACGGTTCTCAAGTTGGGATCACATTGCGCATGAACACCAACGGCTGTGTTACACTGGAACATCGCAACGTCGTGAACATACATCTCTCCATGAAAACTTTATGCAAAAGTAGTTCAGGCCGGAGAATTGACGACGTCAACTCGTGTCGCCGATTGTTTTAATTGTCACCGAGTCACTGAGCACCGTGCATAACATGCGTCGTGAGTTTCCAAGTTGCGTTTCGTCTACTTACCGGCTCGAGTTTCGATCACGGATCCGCCGCCCGACTCCCATGGCATTTATATTTAATACCAGGACCTGAGCGATGCATCCATTTCCTCTCTCTTTCAAGTTCATCTCGCTGGCTGGTCGAGAGCAATGTCACTCACTGTGTTTCAAGAAGCTGGTCTTTAGACGAGCCTGGTGAGTTCTTGCTTATGCTCTCAGTCGAGTTTGCACTCTGAGTTGGGCTTCGGTGGGCATCAGTACTTTAATAGTACGAGTCTCGCTTTACAATTTCCGTTTGGTTGGCTCACGCACGGTTCAGTCGCAGGCGCAGCCGTTTTGGTGAGATGTTCGAGTCAGTATGCGTATCCATGTATCTGATCTGCCAAGTAGGTTTTCGATTATGTGATCACGCTCGAAGACGAAGTATGTCGAACGTCACATCTCCCTCTCATTTCTCTCGTTTTGATCCCTCGATTCCAACAGATACGCTGGGTGTGGGGGAGAAAATGGGATGTAACACGGTGCCTCTTTACGGCGTCGAGGTATCTGCCGTTTGCGGGCGTAGGCTTGACCGCGTACGGTGAGTTGTGGTTGTTTCCATACGTGTGCGTCTGACGACGCCTGCAAGCCTGTTTACTTCCCTATCATAAAGTAATGTTCCCTGTATGCGTCATCACTGTGGACTGATCGAACGCCTTGACAAGTTCCCAGACTGTGGACCGGAAACAGAAGTCGCACAGAACCGTGAGTCGGTCGTGTCTCGAAATGGACTCGGATCGTGATCTTTTTCTTTCTCGCTAGTCATGCATATACTCAGTATCATCGCTGCAGAACGTACGTCGGCTTGTCTTGTCCTGCCTTTTTCTTTTATGTACCCTTTGACGTCGTTTGACCTAGTGCTTCTCGTTTTGCGCACGTACGCTTTTTGGCAAGGTAACAAACGGGTCTTGTATGGCCTCCTGGCATACGGCGTAGTGCGTCATTCTGTCGCTATATACTACCAGAATTTGCTCGAACAGACGCAGGTCACGATCTGTATGGTCATTGTGATCAATGTCCCAACAAAGCAACTGATTCCAGGAGGTACTCATCGTCCTACCCCACTCTTCTTTCTCCCCCAAACCCTTTTGTCGCAGCACAACCACCCCCGAGTTGTCTGCTGATGACCGGCAGGAATTCAACCTTGATATACTTGTTCCTGTTGATGTTCGAAACTGGTGGGTCGTTCGAGTTGGCCGTCTTGCTTGCTCACCCCTTCCTAGTAATATTCTCTTTGACGGCGTATAAACAGTTTCGTTCCTATCGAGAAATGACGGATTCGATGGTACACACCGTCTATCGAGATAGTATGTTTTACGTAGGCTGTATTATGCGTGAGTAAGACCGCAAACGTCTTGAATCCCACTCACCGGGAAATAGTCGTCACGTTTGCCAACGTACTCCTCGATGGCATATTTGCTGTGCGCTGTTTTTCTTACGTGCACGTCCAGAAAATGGTCCTGATCGTGTTTTCAGTTTCAGTTTAGCGACTTGTTGGATGCGTGCGTGACGTTCTCGTCTCGACGCAGAGACCCTGACAAGGGATTACAGACCTCAAATTACCCTCCACAGCGTGCTCGCGTCACGCATCCTCTTTAATTTACGCAAACACTCGCAACAGGATACGACGAGCGGTATACTCTCGAGCATAGCATTTCACAAGCCAGAAGTACCGCGACCTTCTGGAACTGTGTCGTTTGGATCGCAGGATGCGACGAATGCACATGACGACGTCGGCGTAGGTGCAAATGTAGATATCGTGGTGGTTCGTCGGAACGGAAGTATAAGCCTGGCGGGCCAATGAAATCCGCTCAACTTGCGAGATTCGATGCGATTCGGGCAACTTGATATAGTCATGTGGCTGTAACAGTCCGACCGCCCACCGCTAGACCGCTAAGCCAAAAGGCAGTGAATACTGAACGCTTAGCGTTCAGTACCACGGGCGGTATATATGCTAGTTATAGGAACCTAGGTAAGCTGGTAGGCTTACAGTGGCCTCGGTTATGTTTGCCCGGGGAGATAGAGATAGGAGAGCGTTATGATAGGATCGACGCTCACCTTCCTGTTCCCATCGACTGGTAGACGACTGAGATGAATAGGTACTATTTTTGTAAGACTCGGGAAGTTGAGGCAGGAAAAGAAAAGTGCTGACTACTGAATAGATGTCGCAACGCCTTTTTTGTCAACGAGTTATTTAATTTATCGAGTGAGCAAACCCCAGGCGGATTAGAAAGGCCAGCCTGTGAAGTGGTTGATAATCCATGGTCAGATGATCCGTTATCGTCGAATATACACACCGTACAGTGGGATGTTTTATCAAACAGAGGAAACTGACTTCTAGAAATAAAACTTCCAGAGGCTGTATGCTTGGGTGAATCAACATTGCTGTGCTGCAACAGTGCCTGACCCTAAAACGTAACTATCTCGGGCGCTCGTTATCCCATTCTGTACATACATGCATTCCTGGCTCGTTGATGCGTGATTTTGATTCGACGGGGTGGCGTCAAGCATGGGCAACACGTCGCCGTTTGAGGTTTGCAAAGACTGAAATATCATCGCCAGCTCTTGACGCCAACTTTTCTTGATCGCACAGCGTGGGATCGAGCGTGGTTGCGATCAACGCAGCCCAATGGGGGTGTGTACTAAAACCGAGGTTAGCCCAGGCACAGGTTTGGTTTTCTCCCCCGCCTTTAATACCGTATCTATCTCCGCCGCTGGTCGAGTCTTTTTGCTTTGGAAATGTCGCTCACGTTGTCCCAAGTAGCTGGTCTACAAACGTCCAAGGTGGGTCGCTCTTCCTTGGCGCCTTTGGGGGAGTTTTAGTTCTGACTTGCGCTTTTTCGTGTGCGTATAGTATTTCAATAGTGGGTGTCCCGTTCCAACGACATCCATCCTGTATTGTGCTTACGTTTGAAATCCTCAGTTGCAGGCCTGGCCATTTTAGTGATTATCCCTCTACGAAGCGATATTTCTCCGGTGTTGAAGTATACCTAGGTTTTCGATTATGCGATTACGTTCGAGGACGAAGTACGTAGAGACCATGGGACACACCAACATGCTTATTCCCTACAGGTCCGATGGGTGTGGGGCCGACGGTGGGACGTGACCCGATGCGTCTTTACCGCATCGAGATATTTTCCATTTGTGGGCGCGGCCATGACTGCGTATGGTGAGCATTCGACGTATTTGCATCTGCTGTATGGTAACAGGGTTTTGGTAGCTGCTTTGCGTACCAACAGCGATGTATGTTCTGTGTGCGTGTCGTTGTCACCGATTGATCTCCCATGATAGCACTGCGGGCCGAGTTTGGAAGAAAACAGTGTGTCAGGCGTTTCTCGAGCGCGCTCGCATTAAGAATTTTTTCTATTAGTCTTTCATATACTTGGAATCGTGGCTGCAGAATGTGCGTTGTCTTGGCTCCCTCAAAGTGTCGCTCGACGTCGTTTTGATCTAGTGCTTCTCGTTCTGCGCACATACGCATTTTGGCAAGGCAATAAGAGGGTCTTGTACGGCCTGCTTGGGTACGCTGTTGTGTGTAGTATCGACATTGTACATCATTGGAACTCGCTCAAGCGGACGTAGGTGACAATCTGCGCGGCCATCGCAATCAATGTCGTGCCAAAACAGTTGTTTCCAGGAGGTACTCGTCGACCCACTCCAGCTCTTCTTTTTACTAAATCGTCCTGTCGCAGCGCAAGCACCCCCGGGCTGCCTCCTGTTTGCCGGTCGGGATGCAACCTTGGTATACTTGCTCTTATTGTTGTTCGAAATCGGTGGGTTCTCCATGATGGATCGTCCTTCATGCTCACGTCTTTTACCAGTGATATTCTCCTTGACGGCATACAAGCGGTTTAGTTCTTATCGAGAGGTGATGGAGTCGATGGTACGCACTGTCTATCGAGATAGCATGTTTTATATCGCTTGCATCATACGTGAGTGTGATCTTCATATCTCGGACTGCGGCTCACCGATCGTGCAGTCGTCTCATTTTCCAACGTAATAATCGACGGCGCCTTCGCTGTACGTCCTTTTTCTTCTATGCATCTAAAAGGTACTCACGATCGTATTCCAGTTTCAATATAGTGATCTATTGGATATGTATGTGATATCTTTGATTTCTGCGTGGAGATTCTGACAATGATGCTCAGACCTCAAATTACTATCCACAGCGTGCTTGCGTCGCGCGTCTTGTTCAATCTACGCAAGCACTCGTACGTGACGGAAAAAGGCGATATGACGACGACGGATGTCATCCTCACCAGCATCGAATACCGTGCACCCGCAGTACCATGCGGATCTGGATCTGTGTCATCCGGATCGCGGGGTGTGACGAGCGTATTTATCGATGTCGACGTTGACGTTAATGTAGACGTAGATGCAGATGTCGATATGGACCATCGGAGATCCAATATATCCCAGGTATAGCTTGGCGAGTTTCCTAAATGTCGTGGGTGAGGCCTTGAGGCTGGGTCGTGCCAATGTTCCAGATTTTCGGTCTTAGATGGACGGCTCTGATGAAAACAGAGTTGGGTCATGTCGGATAACCACCATCTGTCCAGACCATTGTCTGGTGTGTCGTTTGATCAAGTTCTCCGTGTGATCTCGCATGAAGGAAATCCACGAATTGTAGTTGGTGTGTATTCTTGACGTATTGAACCCTTCGGAAGATGCCGGAATATTTCCCTAGAGAAAATATGGCTCTATTGTCATTTCTTATCCTGGCAGTAAGATGGTAAGGTAAGTGCGCTCGGCCGTGGACAGTGTACATTACCGGTTGAAATACTTACGAATTGGTGAAGTTGAAAACCCAACTAATGTGTCAAGAGCATTCGCATCGCTTGCACTATGATGGTCTGCCTAACTGCTGACATGCTTATTGGGGATCAAAATTGCAGTGCCGGATGCAATACTTGTAAGAATCACACATAATTTACGCAAGCTAACCCGCCTTAACACACTTATCAGCAACCTTGATCTACCGGTGACGTCAGATGCCTCGAGGGAGGATTAGACATTCTCAACGGAGTCGCTCACTCAGGCTATAGACACTGTCAAAGCTTTAAACAGCTCAACTTTTGAACGAGATGACTCTGGGATAAATCTATATTGGACACTACCGTGAGAGGTACTATTAAACACAGCACCATACTACCCCCCACGGCAACTTTGGTTCTCCCACTCGGTGTCTCACCTTTCTCAATTGCTGGTCGATTGTATTTTTCAGCCTGAAGGAATGTCGTTCACGATATCACAATTATCTGGTCTGCAAACTTCGAAGGTAGACTCATTCTGGCACTCTCGAGGGGACGCTGAGAATGGTTTCTTTTTTTTCTTTTTCCTCCGGCGGCGGATAGTATTTTAATGGTGCGTGTTTCCCTCTTTGTACTTGATCTGTCGTACTCATCTCCCCAGTCGGTGGTCTGGCCATTTTGGTGAGTACGGTCCCCGTAGTACTTCGAGTCGACTCGCGAAATCGAGTTGACATGCGCAACTAGGTATTCGACTACGCAATCAC
>JBBPMM010000889.1:0-11775 GCA_038090335.1 Solioccasus polychromus
TTCATAGCCAAGAGTATGTACTATCTTTCTCTCCAGCAAAGCTTGGTGTGATTGTTCCAAGTGGTTGTGGTGCACAAAGCACACTGCATCAGGGTTAGTTATTGAAAGGGTTTTGGAGGTCACTGTACTAGGAGAGGGAGGTGGAGGTGGAGGGTTTTGGACAGGTGTGCTGGGAAGATTGCCTGGCATAGAGGGACCAGGTTCTTCAGCAATGATGTTGCACCAGTGTGATGTGTGCTCAATGTCCTTTACTTGCTCAACTGGGTGTCGGTTGTCACCATACATGTTACTGGGCCAGATGGGCACATGGTGTTCTCTAGTGGAATGTCTGGGAGCAGAGGGGACAGCAGGAGGACCAGCAGGCCTTTGTTTCCTTGGAGGAGGGGGGGACTGTACTGGTTCTGCTGGATGAGGTGAAGGAGTGTGAGGGAGGGACAGAGGAGTGGGGCTCTGAGTAATAGGTCAATGGGGGTGGTGGTCAAAGTCATCCAAGATCTGTGGTGGCATTTGGAGCTCTTCACGATCATCAGACTCTGGCACTAGTTGTGCTTTAGGATGTGAGTGCTTTTTATTGCACTTGGGGAAACACTCTTCATCAAAGATGGCATGAGTGGAATGGAAAATTGCATTTGTGGTGCGCATAAATAAGAAATTTGCACTGTTTGTCAGTGCAACATCTAGGTATACCATGAGTTCAGACTTAGGGGCCATTTTGTTAGCCCACACATCCTCAGGGAGGTGCACATAGGCAGCACACCCAAAAACATGAAGATGGGCTATGTCTGGTTGCTGGCCATGCAATAGCTCATATGGTGTGCACCAGTTTAGGCATCTTAGGGGGGTTCTGTTATAGAGGTGTGTTGCATGGACAATAGAGAATTGCCACCAGCTGTCAGGAATGCAGGCAAAGTGCTGCATAGCTTCTGACTTATCCATTAATGTCTGCATGAGCCTTTCAGCGCATCCATTTTGTTGAGGAGTACGGGGGGCACTTTGATAGATTACAATGCCCTCCCCCTTGAGCATGTCATTGAATGCTCTGGACTTATATTCTCCCCCTGCATCTGACATCCATCCTTTGACTTTGACATTAAATTGTGTTGAAACCATTTTCAGGAAGTGCCAAGTTGAACCAAGGCTGCATCCTTAGTTCTAATGCATACAACCCATGCCATAGATGTGTAATCATCGAGGAAGGTGATAATATATTTGAATCATTGATATGACTCAATGGGGAAGGATTTAATGTCCAAGTGGATTAATTTGAATGTGCAAGTAGCACAATGTTCAGTGGGGGGGAAACTCCTGTTGGGAAGTTTGCCTAGGGTGCATCCTGGGCAAATAGGATCACTCATTGGGATCTCTATTTCAGGCATATTTTTGACATGCTTCTTTGCATGATGAAGGACTTCTTTGGAAGGGTGTCCGAGATGGCAGTGGACTGTGTCATATGTGATCTTTGCTTTGGTTACTAGGAGACAAGGGTGTGCATTGAGTGGCTCTGTGACTAAGGTATAGATGGACCTTGCAATGTGTCCAGGGGTGAACACAGCTAAGGGTGAACCATCACCATATTGTACTTCAAGACTCTTTGTGCTGTAGAGGTTGATACACCTCTACATGTATAACCTTATGTTTTCTATGTTTTCATCATTTGTTTACTTTACTTACTTCTGTTTCACGATAGTCTGGTTCAATGGTCTACACAGTCCATGACAGACCAGTCAGACTAGTGCATACACTGAACAGACTAGTCTTAGCTATGATTTCTTACTTGGTTACCTTTTTCATAAGTTTCCCCTATTTTTACTTGACCTTTCGGTTTGTAGCTCTGACATCACCTTAGACATTTGGGCTGCTCAGGACCAAGTTGGGAACTTCTGTCACCACCTGTCAGGGTCAGTATTTCATATTCCCAGTCTTGACCGATTCCTTTTATGTAATTAGGTACATAGACCATGTGTCTTCTCCATACCTACATAGAAGTCCAAGCATGCCCAGACTATAAATTTTGTACTTGTCATTGGAAATGACAGGAGCTTTCTACTGTTTGCTCACCACTGTCACCATCACCATTGGGATACCACTCCCTCGCTGTTTTTACTGTCTACTGCACCATTTTTACTTGACTGTACTGCCAGTCCTCATGATTTTTAATGACTTACACCAACTGGACTACCATTTACAGTATATTTCCAACACTTTTATTCTTTTATTTGTTTCATTCCCTTATGTCTAATGATAGTCTGGAGCATCTGTTCACCTGGTCTACTACAGACCAGTTGGACTACTACACATACTGACCTGGACTACCCCTTATCTCATCTTTTATTATTCAATTACTCTTTTCATAAGTCCTTTCTATTACTTAAACATTTAGGACCTTAGCTCCAATGTTGCCTTTGGCATTTGGGCCTTGTGTCATTTTTGTTATGTCATCAGGTACTTCTTCCATATGATACTTAGAAGTCTGGGCATACCTGGACTATAAAGTCTTGTATTCGTCATTTGAAATGACAGCTACTGTTTGCTCACTTACCATCACCATTGTGAAACTGTCTCCCTCACCATTTATACCATCTACTGCACCGTTTTCTCGACTGTACCACCAGTCTTCATGCCTCATCACACTCTACTACTACCAGACTACTAACTATGACAGTCCAGAATATGACTGGACTGCTTTGTACATGCCCTACTCCAATAGAGTCCCTCTGGGGTGAACCTATTTGCTCCCCAAATACCCTTAGACTATCCTCAGGTGGCCAGGACTAGCAGTCCACTCAACCACCTTTCAGTCTATTCAACTGGAGCCCACCACAAGGGACTCTAACCAGGGTTCCAGATGAAGTCTTTGACCAACCTGCCATCATTTAGAAGTCGAAAATTTACTAGCTGAGTTCCAAAACCTGGACATATCAGGGGACAGCATCCTGATACCAGTCCCATCTGCTAACACACATCACAGCTCATCTCATCTGGACATCTCATCTCACTTGGATACTTCGTCTCACCTGAATATGTCTCAGTTTGGTCTGAAGTCTGATTGGTCAGAAGAACTTCAGTCTCGATCAGGCACACCACCATCACCAGACAGACAACCACAGCCACTGGAGTCTTTACACTTGACTAGGGTTTCAGACTCTGATCTTCCAATAACTGATGACATTTCAGATGACATTATTGGTACCAATGTTACTACCGATAGTGACTGAATTCCTGGTGCCTTTATTCACTCAACCCCTTGGACTAGAAGAGGGGAGGACATGAAGTCCCCAAAAAAAATTCCCCCAATTCCCCCAATTTCCTCAATTCTCCCACTTCCCTGATCTGACTCAGAATGTCCATCATCACCTTGCACTCCTTCATCCCCACTTACACCACTCTCTTCTTCCTCCTCATCATCTCTGTCTTACCTCTTCTGCCTGTCGCAGTCTATATTGGTCTTACTGGACTATTCGACTATCGCTCCACTGCCTGCTCTGGTTCCACCAACAATCATCCCTCCACCTGTTCAACCTATCCCTGCTCAACATATTGTTCCATCTGCTCTTCCCAGATTCCTGGAAGATGTTGATGAACTCGGTACTGCCACTGGTCTTAGTGCTGCTGAAAAGATTCACACTGCCATCCAGTATGCAGACTTAGAGGAGTCTGAAGGATGGGAGCTTCTAGACAAAGCTTTGGCTACACCTGCTGACTGGGATGATTTCATCACAGCTGTTAAAGAATTATATCCTGGCTGTGAAGGTACTAACCAATATTGTCATGCTGACATCCAATATTTAGTCCAGGAATACCAAGCCAAGCCAATGTGGTCTATCAAAGACCTTGGCAAATACCAATGAAAGTTTCAAAAGGTTTCCAAGTTCCTTATCAACAATAGGAAGCTTTCCCAACTCAACTGTGACATGTTGTTCCTTGCTGGACTACCACTGAACTTGGGACAACAAGTCTGGCAGTGTTTACTTATCACAAAAATTACTCACCACCCATCTGACCCATATGAAATTGCTGACACAGTCGATGCAGCCAAGTTTCTTCTCACAGGTTCTGCTCTTCGACTGCTACCCACAACTGGCCAGTCACTGACTGCACAACCCTATTACCCCACCTGGGCAGTACCGGTCTCAGCATCTCAAGTCCCATAGGCCCCATCATCCAGTGGTGCTCCTGTTGTTAAGCAGGAACAGGTGAACCTCCAGCAGTCTTCTAGACTGAGGGAGTGCACATTTTGTGGTGATTTGGCTCACTTCATGAATAGCTGCTCTCATGTAGACAGTTATATACAGACCAGTAAAGTGTCCCAAGGAACAGATGGCCAATTGTACCTTGCTGACAGGCAATGCATCCCTTGCATCCCTGGTAATCAGTGCCTTCAGGAATGCATAGACCGGTTGCCCATGCAGTCTGCTTCGGGCACTGGATCAGCTGTCACAACTGGCATAGTTTCTCTATATCCGTCTGAAATTGATGCTGTTTTAGATATTGATATGTCTGTTTTAAGGACTTCTGTAGCAGATTCTTGGGACAACAAAGATAGTCCAGACTTAGATGACCCAGACTTCCATGCCTACCTATCACATGCTTGGGCAAGTTTTCAGGCAGACTGAAGCAAGGATAAGAGCAAACATGTTTGCTTCAATGGCGTAGAACTCCCTTCTTGCTGTCCTGCATGTCCAGCCTCTCGGTCTCCTACTGTTGAAGAAGATATTGAAACACCAGAAATAGCTGCAGCTCAGTCTAAGCCATCAGCACTGCCTAGACCAGTCACTCCTGTTGCTCCACCTATCATTCCATCCACTCCAAAGCCAGCACCATCTATCCCTCCACTGTCATCTACTGCTCCTAAACCTCGAACTGACACTGTATATCCTGCCACACCAGCCCCATCTGGACAGTTTCATTACTCCTTCCCATTGGAGGATGAAGCAGCCCTGAAGAGAATCATAGACCAAGTACTCGAAATGATGATACCAGTCCTGTTTAAAGAACTTATCTCTGTTGTGCCAGAAGTCTGGAAACAGTTCAAGGACTTATTGACTTTGAAGCACATCTTGGTCTCAGCTAATGCTATCCATGTCAACAAGCTCTCAGGTTGAGATCCTGGAGAGATTGCTCATCGATTCAGCAACAGCATCACTCGAAGTGATGACATACTAATTGTTGCTGATTATAGTATTCCCCTTAGGTCTATCCAAGCTAGAGTTGCCAGGACACCCAGGACTATCACTGGAGTACTGTTATGCTAGGGCTTAGCAACCTAGCTAGTAATGGAGATGGTAGAATTGATAGTGAAACCGATGGCGACGATTAGGCCAGATGCCCATGACTATAGCGACTAAAAGGATTGTCCCTTCTTGGGCAAAGGCGTAGTGGATAGCAAGGTCTCATTGAGCGACAACGGTGACTAGGACAATAATGTTGAGAGGCAGTTTGATGGAAGGGGTCTCACCTGTAGGGTGGCATGCTGGTTACTAAGCTTGTTATGCGTAGAACTAGCTAAAGTACATGGAGTAATGACAGGGTAATTATAGATATCTAATTGGTGCACAGACCATGTACAGAAAAGGAGTCCTTCTAGAAAGTTCCGGAGTATAGTACTAGAAAGGAGATGCACAGCTCTGGTGCTGTGAGGACAAAGAGAGATGCTTAAGTAAAGAAATGAATAGGGGTCTGTACTCGTAACATTACCCCCCTACTAGGTGTTTGAAGTCCCATTCAAACATCATCTTCGCTCACCAGAGGGTTGTTCCTGGATGAAAGGGGACAATATCCCCATGGATGGTTAGTCTTTCCACACGAGGAGCAAGGTAGACCCTTGCACAAGCGGGCAGGGTGTCCTGGGGCCAAAAGGAAACAACGGGGGCAGCGAAATTTGAAGCATTCCCCATGCCAATGTCCCCATTCCTGGCATTTGAAGCATTGCCCCAAACAAGGTGGGTTCTGTGGCCGATCGACGTTTATGGGGTTCGCAGGAGACCCTGGGGAGGTGTCAGTGATGACTGCATCCCTGTCAATAGGGGGTGATGGAGGTGGAGGTGGGGACACCAGGCTGCTGTAGGAGGAGGAGGAGGTGGACGGTGGAGGGGTCTCTATCCTCATCCTAGGATAAGGACTTGGGTTGCGGGGTCATCGCCTTAGGGTCCTAGCAGGGGTAGTGGTTGGTGGGGTAGGTGTCCATGGATGGTAGATAGGAGATATGGGTCGGGGAGATGGGGAGCGCTGAGCATAGGGCGGTGGGTTGATGGGCCTGGTGGGGACCAATTGTGGAGCGATGTGGGAGGTATTGACGGAGATGAGACCATCATAAATGTCTTCCTCAGATGGTGTAAGGGAGGTGATTAGTGGGATGAGGAGGTGTTGGAGGGCGGAGTTGGGTATGCGGTTGACAAAACCCCAAAATCCTTCGTAGTGAAGGAGGTCCAGGACGTGGTGGCGAATAAGGGACTGGGAGTCAGTGAGAGTCTGGGTGGTGGTATGGGATGCCAAGGAGTGAAGTCTTTCGTATAGGAGGTGATGAGTCAGGGTCTGATGGTACAGACATACATACGAGGGCCTGTAGGGTGATAGCACGGTCCCAAAGACTGTCCTTTTCAAGGAGGAACATGGTGCAGGGGTCTGCAAGGATACCAGCATAAAGGAGGTGGCGGTGGTGGTTGGGGAGCCTTTGGGCATAGATGCGGATGAAAGAGGTGGGAGTGGAAATGTTGGAGGACATGGTGGGAGAACGAGTTCAAGAGTGGTTGAGTCAGAGTTTAAAGGTTTCATCGTTCTTTATAGTCATTTAATACCTCTGAAGCATTTCCTAAGTTTGACTCTGGTTCCCATGTGTTTTCGGTGGAGGAGTATCCTTTCCATTTTACCAAATATTGTCGTCGTCCACATGTTCCTCGATGACTAAGGATATCTTCTATTTCCCATTCTTCTTCTCCTTCTATCTTCTTGGATGGGGGTTTTAGGAAGTTAGGTCCATGTTTGGTGGAATCCCTGTAGGGGGAAAGAAGGGAGGCGTGGAACATGTTGTGGATTTTCTAGGTGGAAGGGAGCTTTAGTTCGTAAGCGATGGGGGATATCACTTTAGTGACCTCAAAGGGTCCTTCTTGTCTGGGGAGTAGTTTTCGTGAGGTGTGGCGAAAGCGGAGGTTCTTCACTTCTAACCACACCTTATCACCCACCTTCCAGGGTTTGAATTTGGAGAAAGTTCTTTCTCGCATAATTCGGGCAGTGTTCTTGTGGGCAGCCAATGCCTCTTTTTGGGCTTCCTCTAGGAGGGTAAGATGTTTTTCCAGAGCAGGGATGAACGTTTTCCCTAGGGGAGGATAAGCTCTAGGTTCATACCTGAACATGAGGGAGAAGGGAGTTTTCTTAGTGGAAGTGTGGACATTGGTATTATGGGAGAATTCCGCCATGGGTAATAGGTCGATCCATTTGTCTGGTCATCCCTCCGAGAAGATACGAAGATAAGTTTCCAGGGATTGGTTCACCCTTTCAGTTTCTCCATCCGTTTGGGGATGATAAGCAGTGGAAAGTCTGAGACCATATCCGAGTATTCGGGCCAATTCCCTGGTGAATGCAGAGGCGAACTGGGGTCCTCAGTCAGATATTACGGAGGAGTGGAGACCAAATCTGGGGAAGACCTTTTCAAAAAATAGTTGGGCGACTCCCTCTGCATTGATGTTCTTTGAACAGGGAGAAAGAATTACCCCCTTTGTAAGACCATGGTCGACCATGACCATAATGGAGTCAAAGCCACAGACTGGGGGTAGATCCATTATAAGGTCAACAGAGATTTGATCAAATGGGCGAGAGGTGGATGAAGGGATAGGGGAGAGAGGTGGTACCATGGGGTGTGTGTTGACTTTATGTTGTTGGCAAACCATGCAACCAGTAACAAAATGTCAAATGAAAGAAGAGAGACCCAGCCACCAGTAGTCATGGGAAACCAGGGCAGTGGTTCGAAAAATGCCTCCATGACCTCCTTCCAGGGAAGAGTGAATGGACGAGATGAGATCATGTCGGAGGGATTCAGGGACATAAAGTCGTTGTTTGAAGTATAATTTGCCATTGTCAAAGGTCCAATCTTGTAGAGCAGAGCAAGGGAAAAGGGGGGAGTTGGAGAGGGACTTGGATATGGCATCAAGGACAAGGGGGTCGGAGGCGGAGGAAGAGGCAATTTTGTGGGTGAGAGAGGTGTCAATGGCATGAGCAAAGACAGAGTCAGGTAGTAGAGTGGTAGTGGCATTGTCATTGGTGGTATTGACAATATCTCATCGCGAGAGGGCATCTGCCAGTCCCATGTGGGATGCTGGTAAATGGGTGAAGGAAAGATCGAAGTCTTGGAGGAAAAGTAGCCAGCGAGCCTGGCGGCAGGAGAGTTTTCTGGGTTCCCGAAAATAAGTGAGGTTTTTGTGGTCAGTGAGGATAATGACAGGGTGTTCTGTGCCTTGAAGGTAGTGACACCATTCATAAAGGGCATGGATGACCACGAGGAGTTCTCAGTCATAAATGTCATAATTTCGTTCAGCTGGGGAGAGGGTTTTCGAGAGAAAGGCGCAGGGGTGTAGATCACCATTGGTATCTTTTTGCATTAAGATTCCTCCAGTTGCAACCAAGGAAGCATCGGTCATAACAAAGAAAGGTCAGCGAGGATTGGGGAGTTGAAGGACTGGTGAGGCTAGAAAGAGGTTTTTGAGGGTCAGGAATGCCTTCTCTTGAGGTTGGTCCCAATGCCATGCAGAGGACTTTCTGGTGAGGTCGATGAGTGGTTGTGCGATAGAGGAAAAGTTGGTGATAAATTTGTGATAGAAGTTGCAAAAGCCCAGAAAGGAGCGTACTGCCCATACGGAGCGTGGGGGTTCCCAGGAACGTATTGCGTCTAATTTGGTTGGGTCCATGGCGGCATGATGATTTCCAATGATCATGCCAAGGTATTTGACTTCAGTGACATCGAAGACACATTTAGATAGCTTGAGAGACAGGTGGAGGTCTCGGAGTCATTGGAGAACTCATTTTGTTCGGGTGGTATGAATTGCCTGGTTAGAGGAGTGGATGAGAATGTCATCCATGTAGATGATGATCCATCCTTCCGAGAGGAGGTCTTAGAAGGCATCATTCATAAATGCTTGGAATGTCACAGGGGAGTTACAAAGACTGAAGAACATAACTGTTGGTTCAAATAAGCCAAATGGGGTGATGAAAGCTGCCTTCCAGCGATCTTCTGGTTTAATGAGAATATTGTTATATCCCCATCGAACATCAAATTTGGTGAAGATGGTGGAAGCTCTGAGCTTATCAAGGAGGTCGGATATGAGTGGGAGTGGATACGCATTTTTTACTGTGTGGGAATTAAGGTATCGGTAATCTTGGCAAGGGCAGAGAGAGCCATCTTTTTTTCCAACAAAAAAGAATGGAGATGCTTGTGGAGACTTAGACAGAACAATTTGTCCTGTTCTTAGGTGTTCATCAACAAATTCTTGACAGGTTTGTAACTCTTTTGGGTTAAGTGGGTATACTTTTGCAACCTTTGGGATGAATGAACTGTCCAGTTCGATAGTGTGGTCAAAAGATCGTGATGGGGGAAGAAGGTTGTGTGTTTTTTCACTGAACACATCAGCATAAGGATGATATTCCTTTGGAAGGATGGGTTCCTTTCAAGGGATCGTTGCTGCTGCTTCAGTGGCGATTGTGGTTTTTCGGAGAGAGGCAACAAGATATCATTGATCATCAGGTAGGTCAGGAGCGGGTAAGTCGGGGATGGATATCTTCCTAGTGGCCCAGTTGATTATGGGGTTTACTTTTGTGAACCAAGGGAGACCGAGAAAGGCTCGATCTTCTCCACAGTGGAGAACCAGGAAGCGGACTACTTCTTCTCTGGTTCCTATTTGTAGGGTGAGTTTGACTTCCTTTCTTATGATTCCTCCTTGGTTAATCGTTCCATCTACGTTCGAGGCTTTTATTGGAGTTTTAAGATGAGAGCAGGGGAATTGGTATTTTGCAATGATAGTGGGATCGACGAAATTTTCTGTGGCTCCAGAGTCCAATAAGGCTTTTACTTCAGCGGTTTTTGCTCCATGAGATAAGAGAATGGGGATTCGAATAGATTTCTCTTTTTTACTAGTACAAATCACAGGAGCTAATCATTCGGGAGGGAAAGACGCTGACACTTTCCTCCGCTTTAAAAATCCAGATCTTGGTGAGTGGTTATTCATGCTACAGTTTCCTTGACTTCTTCTTCTTCGAAGCATGTTTTCAGGACGTGAATCATCTCTTTGGGGTCTACCTTTTTTCCTTTGAGGACTTTTAGGTACTTGTCCAAATCTGATGGTTCTTTAGTTTCCATTTTTGTTTCGACAACTGCGGCTCGTGTTGGGTTGCAGGGCAGGCAAGGAGGAGGATTTCCCGAGGGTGCTCTAGGTTCCTTTGGGTGGTTCCAGGCGACACATCCTTTCCGGTGACAGATGAAACATCATCCTTCTTTGATGTGTCTTGCTTTGTCCACCGGGGAGAGGTGTACCACATCTATCTCCATGGTGTTTGGGTCCCTTCTTGGGCTGGTTGAGTTTCTCCACCCAAGCCCTTTCCTCATATCCCTTATCCTCTCTTGTTGGGCGTGGAACTTACTTGCTTGTTCCATCCATCCTTTTAGCATAGTTGGGACATTAGCCATGGAGAGGATATTAGTCACAAGTTTTTCATCCAATCCTCGCCCAAAATTGTCAATGAGGGAGTCTTCGTCTATGACTCGGGCCTGTGATGCAGCAAGGGAAAAGTCCGCAACATACTTGGCAAAGCCATCTTTATCTTTAGTGTTTTGGACGAGAGTTCAAAGGGTTTGCTGGGCCCAGTTGGCAATGTCAAAAGGAAAGAATGTTTTGGAGAAGTCTTCTGCCATCTTGGTAAAGGTTTTGTCTGCCGAAGCGATTTCTGGATCCTCCAACCTATAGAACCACCCTTCGGAGAAGGTTCTTCCTCGTCCTTTGCTCATTTTGTTGAGGGCGGTAAGGAGCATAGATTTTTCATCATATAGGTTGGTGTTCATAGAGAAGTATGCCTTCATGGCCATCATCCATCAGACAGTGTCTTCAGAGTCCCCGGAAAAGTCATCGGGGAGCCTGGCTTTTAGTTCGGATCTGGACATCTTTCTTCATTCGGCCTGCCAAGCTCTTTCTCAGTCCTGTTCTTCTTCTTCCCTCCTGATTTGTGTGCTTTCTTCCGCCACTTCTCTGCGAAATTGTTCACATTTTGCTTCCCTTTCTTGTTCTTCCCGTAAGAGCCGGTCGATGGTCTCCTGATCAAATTGGTGTAGAGGATCCACTTCAGTTTCGGTGTCAGATTCCGAAGAGTCTGTTAAGTCTGATGGGGTAGGAGTATAGTCTGGGTTGGCAGCATTTCGTGAAGGTCCTTCAGTGAAAGGGGAAGGGAAGATTTCTGAGTAGGGAGTGGAATGGGTTCCTTTCTTCTTTTTTCTATAGGAGGAGGGGTATCCTGGTCCTCAGGGGGGTACTATGGTGGTGGTGGGATTGATCCTCCTAGATAGAAGGATTGGTGGTGACAGCTAGTTCTTTTGTTACACTAGGGCTTAGCAACCTAGCTAGTAATGGAGATGGTAGAATCGATAGTGAAACCAATGGCAACGATTAGGCCAGATGCCCACGACTATAGCAACTAAAAGGATTGTCCCTTCTTGGGCAAAGGCATAGCAGATAGCAAGGTCTCATTGAGCGACAACGGTGACTAGGACAATAACGTTGAGAGGCAGTTTGGTGGAAGGGG
>JBBPMM010000890.1:0-11764 GCA_038090335.1 Solioccasus polychromus
CTAAGGCGGATGCTCTTCCCGACTTTGGTGATGACGAACGCTGGTACCGTTATGTGCGCAACGTTGACCTGCATTTCGTAATCTTTCGTGCTTACTTGGGACCGCAGAGTCAATTAACCAGTCGGACCTGGGCGGAACGCTATGTCGAGCTGATTCATAGCCTGCCATGAAGTAATAAAAAGGAATGGGTGTCCCACTGTAATAGTATTGTTTTCTATGAAAACGAATTTTGAGCGGGGGGTGCACAGTTATCCGCAATAACGTGATGATTCTATCCTATTCGAACCGCAACCCGTGTTCAATCTGACAAAGAATTCCAGGAACCAAATGGATAATAATCAAATGTCCTTACGGTATTTCTGGAAGACTTCACTGAGCCTGGATTGCTTTGGCACCAAATATGGAGGGGGTTGATCATTTTGCTTCCCGGGATGGTTATACAGCGAAGATTCCACAGCGAAGGTTCCGTGCCGCATGCTGAAGGCGAGGCATGGGCGTTAAGGTAGTGGCATTCAACTGATTGATCTTGATGAACTTCAGCGACCTTCTTTGAATCCGCTTCACTCCAGCGGCCAGTCATGAGTTCTGGTATCCGCGTCATTCCTCCCGAGGATTCCCAGCCCGGGTTACCAAAATTTCCACCATTGGACGTGCTCCCTTGCGCCAACGTTAACGTAGATAAATATTTCGTGTGTAAAAACCGAGGAAAACAAGCCTGCAGTTCATGTAGGTTGGTCTCGTACTGCTCAAAGGTATCCTCCTATTTCAGAGTACTCTAACGTACTGATTCATAGCCGCTAGGAATGTCAGAAGGCTCACTGGGTCATCCACAAATCAGGTCTGTTTTAACTGTCCTCGTGAAAGAACCATTCTTAGTCGCAAACAGATTGCGAGGATCGCATCATATCGAGTGACTGGAAGCCTGGCTGGGTCGTCGAAGGCCGCCCTCCGAGTTTTTTACTCCAAGACAACGTGTCCACAGCGGATGAATTCGCGTTCCTTCGACAAGAAAGACTATCACTTGGCGCATCACTGTCTGTTACCATTCTTGCCTTCACTTCTATGCAGAAGTCTGACAGTTTCTGATAGCTGGGGGAATATTCCGGCTATGGATATCGTTAACCTAACAAACAACGAGAAGGGCCTGGATGTAAACTTGTCTCTTGCATTTGCCGGTCAGTGACTTAGCACGAGTTTTCCTTCTCATCTAAAAGTAATATAGCATCAGGTGATATTCGAAATATTATCACGACAGTTAATGCTCTTGGATCGGATTATTCTAGACAACTTACCATCTTGCTCAATGACATCAATCCTTTCATTGTGTCTCGCAACATCGCCCTACTCCTGATCTTGGGAACGATACCTGATGAAGCTATTGCCGCAGACATAGCACTCCACTTCTGGTATTCCGTTTTCATGCCTATTGAGTACCGCCTCCGAATTCTATCCATGGTGTCAACCTTTTTGAAAGAAGGCAAAACCACCAGTCCGATAGTCGCGCATTTAGGACTTCATTCAACGTTGACTTGTCAGATCACAGACGAAGTCCGGAGGCTCTTGATGGAGAATGCTGGGCCATTAATATCACAAGAGCAAGCACAGGCCGAATATAGGCGTGTAAGGATGGCACCCTCACGCGCAGATTTTCGGGATCGGATGTATATGGGACTAAAGCCGTCGCATCGTCTTGCTTTTCTGGAGTACCGACGATTTGGAATTGTGCTTCCTTTCGGTGCCCTCAATGCCCACTTTAATGCACCAAATCCTTCTCTTTTTGCCGGTGGCATGTGGCTACAGACCGACTACGCCGATCCCCTTGAATCTTGGGAGTAAGTATATTTTCGTTTAAAATTGGAACGCAAAGTAACGTACTGCCCTAAGCTTAGAAAAGGTCTTCACTGCGGGAAGGGCACATGGTGCTCAGCCTGAAGACGTCTATGGGTGCCTTTACTTTTTCCTGTCAGACCAACTACAAGCATTTGCCAAGCATATTCGCCAGCACCGCATTTCATTCCACGTATTCAGTCTTGAGGCCTGTGCGCTGGCGCAGGGAATTTTGCAGGGCAGGTATATCGAGTATAATATTCCGTCTACCGTTCGATTCGACCGTATCGACGTTTCAAACATCATGGACCCAAATTACGTTGGTATACGACCCGTAATGAATTCCTGGGGGCAATTGCTAGCTAAAACAGACAATTCCGCACTTACCGGATATTTTATGAATTGGGTGGCCTATACGGAAAAAGCTAGCCTAGCGGACGCTGGTCCTTCGGCGCTTAGAAATGCTATGGCCACGATGAGGAGCAAGCGAGTATGTTCTCCGACGGCTCAGACACTCTCTTGCTAAGTTTTTCCCCAGATTCGCCCTCCTAACATGGACCCATTGGTGGCCACGAAGTTCATGATGGGTATCCTCGACGCTTTTAATGACACTTCTAAGCCATTTTCGAAGTTTTGGAAGGATCATGGTGGAGACGAGGTCAAGCTTCAGTTAAGGACGGTCCACAGGATCGTTCCACACGTGCGTACTATCCATGCACTCGTGAACTTTTGGCGCTGAGTTTTTTCTAGCGCTTGGGAACTGCCATTAGTGCCAAGCCAGATGCACTTCCCGACTTTGGTGACGATGAAAGTTTGTATCGTCGCGTATGTCGAACCCGTTCTTTCGGCGTTCGTCAATTCCATAACGTTTATCTTGAACCACAGACGCAGTTGACGAGCCGAACATGGACAGAACGTTTCGTTGAACTGGTAAATGGCAAGGCACGCTCCTAAATTTCAAAGGTCGAAGATGTGGTGTAAGTTAGGGAGTAGTACATGTGTAAACTTCGTGTTGTTGTGCATCGTTCATTGTTCTGGATACCTGTTCACCCCCCTTAATAGTGGATCGAATATTCAATCATGGTACATATATTGTAAAGAATTATTTTTCCTTGTCGGATTTGAAGTCCGCTGAGAAGTCCCAGGGGCCTCGTGTCTTATTCAGAGGCACGGCACAACCTCGTGTCCTACTCCAGGACGTTCTACCGTGAGTCGTCATTCACAGCGTTCATGGCTGACTCTAGTAGACCATCTTCGTCTGCTGAGTGCGCGTTCGCAACCTTCATCAGATCGAACGATCCACTGGGTGTGTTCGCAACATCTGATTGTGACGCCCTTGCCAGTGCGATCGAAGGCACCCTGATACCGCTCAAATTCCCGCTCCTTGAGGTCATGGCTTGTGCCAACCTCTGCGGGAAGCCCGGAAAACTACCTTGTGCTAGGTGCAAACTTGTATCATACTGTTCACAGGTAAGAACAAAATTTGGGTGTTTATCTGATGTGACTGAGCGGCATTCATTGGCAGAAATGTGAGAGAGAACATAGAAACATGCATAAACAAAGTGTGTCCATGTTCGAGAGCGTGTGATTTGTCGTAGTTGATCCCCGACAGGTTGCGGTGTCTCAGCCTTTGATGTCGGCATTTCTGGGCAGAGTAGCGATCAACCTTCTTTGGATTCACCACCTCACGAAGAAACCACGCCAATGTTTACACCTTTGTTCGTTTTCAACGCCGTTCCCATATTTCCACTGATCGACGGTAATCTAGATCAGGGAACTTGCCCGCAGTTAATATCATAAACCTCAAGGACAACGAAAAGGACAAAACGAGAGATTTGTCTCTCGCCTTTGTTGGTGAGTTCCCTACGTCTCTTCATCAGCCATATTCATCCTCGGGTTCCATCCTTCCTAGCTTCGGGGGATCTCCGGAACGTCATATGCACAGTCAATGCGTTAGGGTCTGATTATACAGGACGCGTCCGCATTATACTCAACGATACCTCAAAGTCGGTTGTTTCGCGCAATATTGTTTTACTTCTAATCCTCGGTGCAATGTCGAATGAAGCAGTCGCTGCCGACATTGCACTCCATTTTTGGTACTCTGTGTTCCTACCAGAGGAGTATCGTCTTCGTATCCTCGGCTCGCTTGTTTTGATTTTGCAACAGAACACTGACAGAACAGAACCTATCTCTGTTAATTTGGGCCAACGCGCGAAATTGACCTGTCTGGTGCCTCGGGAGATAACAGATTATCTGTCATATACTGCAGGCCCCACATTGTCAACATTGCAGGCACAAGAAGAGTATGAACGCACCTACACAACACCAGCTCGACTGGACGCTAGAAATAGAGCGCTTGTGGGTGTGAAACCCTGCCACAGTCTCTCATTTATGGCGTTTTGGCGATCTGGGGCTGTCCTTCCTTTCTGCGTTGCTAATGAACATCATACGACACCAAACGCTTCCTTGTTCTCGCCTGATGGAGTTTGGCTTCAGAATCATGTAGAGAACCCACTTGCATCTTGGGAGTACGTCGATAAATTTCGCCATGTTTCATGTCGTGTGTTCACGCCCTCGTATTGCATCGCAGTCCTAATGACATCGTCAAGACTGGGCAGGCGTACGGAGCGCAACCTGAGGACATCTACGGTTGCCTGTATTTCTTCCTCTCTGACCAATTACGAACATTTGCAAAACGCATCCGTGCACTTGACATCACGTTCCATGTGTTCAACACTGCTTCGCATACACTTGGTCAAGACATTTCAGGTGGCCAGTACTCGAGATACGGGTTGACTCCGAGAATCGGATTCGACCGCATTGATCTCGGCCACATGCCCACTGACCCGGAGTGCATGCGAGGCATGTTGAAGTCATGGATTCCGTTGTTATCCAGAGAAGATACAGCCGCATTCGTAGGTGTTTTCGAGGACTGGACAAATGTCCAAAAGGATGGTAGTGTTACCGGAGCAGAGGAATGTGCTGTTGCTCCGATTCTCAACAAGCTTGTGAGGTTGGGTAGGGTGAATACCTCCCGCACTCTTCGCGGCGTACCGTCATTTACCCATTCTGTATCCAACAGTTATCCCCCGGAACACCGTTGGCGGACGCAATTGCCACAGACACGGCGCAATTGAACGCGGCATATGACAACTCAAAGGCGTTTTCTAAGTTTTTGAAAACTGTTGGCCTGAGCAACGTGCTTCGCGAGCTGATGCTCAAGCGGCGACTGAGACACAGAATTCTTCCCCAGGTATGTCATAACATCTTGGTCTGGTCAAGCGACCCATGCAAAGGACAATAGAGAGTAAGGATGCCAATCGATGCAAAGACGTCGGACTTGCCTCACCTCCCCGACGACGAGACATGGTACCACTATGTAGGTCTAGATCCCCGTTAGAACTGAAATAGCAATTTCTTGATCATCGCGAACAGGTGATGCTCGCCAAAGTCTCATTTACAACGCGCTACGTAGAGATTGCTCGTGCGAAAATGTAAGCTATCCTCGAGTACATATATTGTGATCACTCCCCTGTTTTGCCTCGTATTGATGATGTTGTGTAAATATGATTCGACATTGTTCGGAAGTTCGAACCATACCTCTACAGCTAAAAGTGAAGTTAGCTGATCCATCGAGTCTGTATGGCTACCGTGCGGCAAATACTTGATTGTAGATATTCCATGCCGCATGCCGGCTGTGAGACGTTTCTCGCTCACTCACTTTCTAACTTCTTCCCTGCTAGTGACGAGCGACAAAATAATCCGCATTCTCCTTCCTTAGACTCTGGCCTATCCTTTCCTGAGGCGCTCAATTTAATGGGAATGCAAGGCTTGCAAGGAATGGCTAACAGGATAATCCCGAGCTTCCACCCTTGGACATACATCCATATGCCAACGTCCATGATAGGTACTTCGCTTGTGAGAAGCCCAGGGGAAGGCTTGCCTGTAGCTCATACAAGCTAGCATCCTATTGTTCCAAGGTAGGTGACCTTCATTTTCCGAGCATCGTTCGATGGTTTCTCACAATGCACCTGTAGGAGTGCCAAAGAACTCACAGGTCCTCCCAGAGTATAATTTAAAGTGCCTACATGGTACATTCCTCAGAATTATGTGTGTATATTGCAGAGATCCTGTTAAACCGAATGACTGGACACCTGGCTGGATCGTTAAAGGTCGTCTCCCTGGTTTTATCCTGACACCCAATATGTCGAACACTAAGGAATTTGCGAGTCAGTTCCCATCAATCGACGCAGTACTGTTTGTACTGGGCTGGTTTTTGACTTGTTCAACAGTCAAGGTAACATCCTCCCGGCTATGGATATTGCTACCGAACAACGAAAAGGACATGAAAACAAACCTCGCCCTGGCGTTTGCTGGTGCGTGGATTGCTTGTGAACGCTTTTCCTGAGCCAATAGTCGACCAACATCAGGTGAACTTCGAAACATTATCGCAACAGTTAACGCTCTGTAATTTTCACGTCCGTTCTGATCTGGACCCGACGCTGGCCATATGTCTCGCGACGATCGACGTCGACGCCTTTTACGACACCTCGGGCGCGTTTTCCAAGTTTTGAAAGGCGACGGGGGCGGAAGTCAAACTTCGAATGCGAAAAAGAGCAAAATCGTTCCGCATGTGCGTTTGCTGAATGTATTTGTATATGCACGCGACGGACGTCGTGCTCATGGCTCAAATTGATAACGTTGGGAATGGTTCTCGTTGCGAAACAGAATGCGTTGTTTGACGTTGGGGATGGCGAGACGTGGTTCCGCGACGTGCGTTAAAGGTGTTTTGGCTTTTGTAGATACTGACCTTGAATTACAGATGCGGTCGACCAATCGGACGTGGATGGAGCGTTATGTTGGGTCCTGCCACAAGCAAGAAGGCAGCTTCTTTGGGCGTGACGTGTAGATACTATGTATAAGGTGTGATTATCGCTCGTGCTTGTATCATAGTTATGTGGCCAATAGGTAAACCATATGCGAGAGGGACGTTGGACATAAGCAGAATACGATACAAGTAATCCTCGTTAGATATATATAATCTATAAACAAAACTATACGAATGCTATTTCCAAGCTCCCAGCGCATTAAAAGATCATCTCCAAGCTTTCCGCCCCCTTTTTGTAAAGCGCAAACGCTCGATCACATTCCTCCTCGAAGTCGGCGCAAAAACTCGAATCTGAAACGAGTGGCACGTATTCGTCGTCTTCCTCCTTGCCACGGTCGTCTTGGTCATCTTTTGTAGTGAAACGAAAGACTCGCCCGGGGTGCGATAAAGGCGTGGGGTGCTGGTAAGGCACGGAAAGTGTCGCCGAGGCATCCAGCAGGTCGCATTTTGGCCGATCATATTGCAAGAGATTAATAAGCAGCTCCCACCGAGCATACCACGACAAGTTCCATCCGCATACGCGATTCCACGGTGGCAAAGGCGACATGCGCTCCGGAGGCTGTTGGCTTTTTGGGCTGGATTCCGCAAAGAAGGTCGGATCGGGCTTTCCTTCCGAGGTGCACGATGAATAGGTACTCAGCGTCGAGGACACGGATGCTTGAATTGGTGATGCGTCTTTCTCCGAAATGTCGAGCGACGCAGGTGTCTGTTGCATATCAAAGACGTACAGCATTTTGTGAAGCGTCCACAGGGGGAAATTGAAAAAGCAACGGTCCATGTCGGCCGGGTGCGGATCCCTCAACGCAGAAATGTCGCCTGTGCGAGGATAGATGGAAGAGCGTACGTCCAGTTGATATTTCCTATGGGGGAGGTCACGCTCCAGACCGGACGGAGGGGTGCATAGTACATATGATGGCGGACTATCTGAGACACGTGGCACGATCGCGATGCCAATACATGCATGGTCTTTTTCGCTCTCCTGTATTTCCGCCTCGCCATGGTCTAAGCGTGACTGCCATTCCACCCATTCCTCGTGCCGCGAATTCCAAAGAGTCTTTTGTTGAAGAAGGGCACTGCGTGAGAGACCGTGGTGACCACAACTGGGCCTTTGATTGGCAGGGCGGGGAGGAGACACGCCTTCTAGGGCATCGACCCGGGCTTGCACGCTAGGCGGGCGGACCGGTACTGGTGCTTGTGGCTCGCATACGACTTCATCCATTGTTTGTTCTGATAGCGTTTCGGACGCGTCTATGCTGTTGTACGACTCGTGTGCATCGGCAACCTGCGGTAGATCATTCTTATCGTTCTCTACGGTCGAGAGGCGATCTAGGGGTGCGGTGTTAACCGCGAAGATGTCCTCCTCGACAAGTGGGTACAGGCAATCTTCACTAAAGATTTCGGATCCCCAGCACGCGTTCGGGTCATATTCATCCGAAATTCGGGGAGGATAATCCTCTATGCAAAAGTCGAGGCGACTAGGAGAGCGAGGAGGTGGGATAGGTTCATCGGACTCGTCCAACGAGGTGGGCATCGAATAGTCCATGGAGGGAAGATGGGGGTGGGCTCACCACCGGCGTGTTTTATTTCAGTGCGCGTGTCTAAACAAAGCGTCACACCCGGTCACGTGGTAGACAATGGCGACGACATAATGGAATTGGGTGGGTATGAACACACCGATCATTATTATCTTTTATCAAACCTCAGTGTCGTCTTTCGCATCTTTTCATGGTGTTCAGAGAATGGAACTATGTATCCACCCAGAGATGCCACCAGCCCAATCCTCTGATCTATATCGGTGTCACTCTCTGGTGGGGCGGGGACAACCTGAACGATGGACTGGGTTTCGACACTGTGGATCTCAATCGTGCCGTTTGGCAAGAGTGTCATAATGTTGGGATATTCCAAACCTATTAGCATTGGTCTATCTCATTCTGGGGAACAAGTAGATCCACCACTCACAGACAGACAGAGGGTGACTGGGCCATTCTAGGGTTCCTCTAACAGGATCGCCCTCGCCCGTGATAAAAACTCCGAGAGTGGTCGCACCCGTCCAAGAGAGTAAGAGAAATTCGTTTTCACCGACCACCAGAATAAAAGGCTTGATTGGCGCTACGTCAGGATCCGCTGCCTGGTTAATCGGGAGCACAGGGAACATCTGGGCGCTGTGCAAATCAATGACGTTGTAATACTGGTTATCTGCGACACAAAGATATTTCCCCGCACGTCGCGCTAATTGGACGCCTGGTTGAAATGGGATTTCCTACGGATCTGTCATTATCGCGAGGGTGTCAAAAAGGGACTCGAACTGACCCTGGAGTATACCAGACGCTCTTCGTTCAGACTGAACAGCGCGATAGCGTTGCGCTTTATAACACTAAAGTCGATTGGTTGCAACTTGCTCGGGATGTCATGCGCGACACGCGACAGATGGTGCTGGTCGACTGCAAAGGTCTCGACATGGCGAATGGGCTTGATGTTGGGCACCGGGTCGAGGGATGGCAACGTGTAAAAGTGAATTTGACGGTCTTTGAAGGCATGGATGAGTAGAGTGAAGTGAAACAATAGGGTCCGCTCACCGGCCAGGATCAGGGCACGGGACATGTAAGGGATGAGGACGAGCTCATCGATGGGCTTTCCGCTTGGCAGACTCTGGCTGGAGAGAAGCGAGTAGGATGCACCCTGCGACGAAGGTGTTGTACGGTGAGCACGAGCAGGACGACGACTGACCTGGTGAGCGTATCGCAACAGTTCGCCGTTGGTGCAGCCGACGTAGACCTCGGAAGCTGTGTCACATGAACAAGACGAAGAATGCGGTTTGGAAAATGCGTACCGAGTGCCTGTGCGCACGAGATGTGGCCAGTTAATATCGCCGGGATGACGGGCTGGGTAAAGTACGGTGGGACGTCGGTGGACATGGTCAAAATTGAAGTGTTCTCTGCTTCGAGCCACCACTACACATGCAACATTCGCTGCCCAGCTCAGATGCAGGCAAGTGGGTCGATTCCTGGACCCGCGTCAATGCCAGAGGTGTGTCCTCGCCGGTCACATCTGCACCGCGCTCATCAGCTCAGATCTCATCAGCACTCGCATCGTCCATGTGGACGCCGATTCTTCTGTCGAAGACGCTTGTGATGCACGTCCGACACTCCTTCTTCGACATCTTCGCTCACCCATCCTTGCAGCTGCTCCTCAGACAAGATATATCTTGCCTCGCAGTCAAGGCTCAGTCGAGCACTCCATTTATAGGCCTATTTGACGTGCGCGCCCCCTCTTCCGCACCTTCCTTGTCTGATAACGACCTAGTTTTCCGATGTGAATGCATTCCTGACCTTGGCTGCTACCCGTCACACGATACCTCCCCACGAGCTTAAAGCAAATTCTCGTGCAGATCAGATCATGTCTGCAGCGCGCTCTGGTCGCGTGCCCGTTCACCTAGTCAGCAGTGAGTCTTTACCCGTCGTTTTCGGTTCCCTCTGATTCACGACAGACTTATCCGAGAAAAATTTTCTCGAAACTGTGCCCTATGAAGCTACGATTGTATCCCTGTTGGCCGTCTTCGCCCGGGGGACCCACAGAGGTAGCTTGCTGGCTTGCAATGCGAGATCATGCTCAATGTGCTCACAGTACTCGTATGCTCACCTTCTCCATCCGACACGTATCTCGGCATGGTGTCTGACGTGGATCTTTTGTCATGGTTTTCTTCCTACGCAGAACGAACACCTGCATTTCAATCTTACCTTACAAACTCACTCTGTGCACTGACCCTCCCTTCCCTCCATACGTATACATCGGTCGTGGCAGCATCCAGCACAGCACAGGTCCTCGATGTCATGCGGCTCATGAGCGAGCAAGGTGTGAGTAGTGTCGCTGTCATCGACGAGGATCTGGGGACGTTGCTGAGCACCGTTAGCGTCACCGATATTGGCAAGGTACGGTGAACGAGCAATGCATTCCCTTCCTCATCGATTCCTTCTTCTAGATCGTCGTTCCCTCCCAGAGCAATCACATCCTGTCCACCCCTGTGCACCAATTCATCGCGCAAATCAAGGTTCGCGTCTTGTCACCTCACCTCAGTCTGTGTCTGACACTGACACCGTCATAGGAACCTGACGGGCTGACAGACGGTGCCGACAAATATCCAGGTTAGGAACATGTTTCATTCCTCCAACTCAAAAGCACCGATCACATCGGCTTGTCCAGTCTACGTCGTGATCCCCACCAGCACCCTCTTATACACGATCCAAAAGCTCCTCGCCAGTCCGTCTTTCTTTTATTCTTCTTTTCTCCCTCTGACCCCCCGTTCGTACAGCCAATTCGCACCGGTTGTTCGTCACCGACAACGATTTTTCATTCGCGTCCTCGCCCTCGCTCTCTCAGGGCAGTGGAAACCTCTGTGGGGTCGTCTCTATCGTTGACAGTAAGTTTTCCCCCGTCCCGTCGCGTCCTAACCTACCCTTCCATTCTCGACTAGTCCTTTCCCTCTTTGCACGCATCGCTCACATTCCCGACGTCGACCCGACACAGCGGATGCGCCACCGTCGCGCGTCGTCCTCATCCTCCCAATCCTCGCGCTCGGGCCTGTCTCACGATCTCTCCGCCAGATCGCGTTCGAGCAGCCGGACGAGCATACGCATGAGCCCAAGCCCGCGCATCGTGGCAACCACCGCGGACAAACGCAACTCCATCTCCAGTCTGGACGCGTTTCAGTGGTCGGAACTCGTTTCGCCCCGAAAAGAAGAGAACAAGTGATGCATGCACACCTGCTTAGCACGCCTCTGTTTCCTATGTACTATTCTCGCCCCGAGTCGGTCATATGTAGCATTTTCAATGTATCAGTGCAAAGAACAACACATTCACGTGGATGCCATTTACTCCGAGACAATGAAGTGCATACATCACTGACGGACGTGAAAAATGCGTACAAAGTGCATACGTGTCGCTACACAAGGGCCGAGAGTAAAACACCATTCTAAAGTATGAATCTAAGACATAACATTAATCGAGTGGAAAATCCATACAACAGGAAAAAAGAAAGAAAGAAGAAATAAA
>JBBPMM010000891.1:0-11743 GCA_038090335.1 Solioccasus polychromus
GACAGTTCTATGGTCAGGTGAAACCACTTCTCATCCTCCATGGTCCAATACTGGTACCTGAAAGCAAAAACTGGTCTTCTTTTCTAGTGGCCCTAGAAAGCAGGGGCTTTTTTTCTTATCATGGCCTTTGAAGAAACTTTCTTTAGGGTATTCCTCACTGTCTGAGAGCTAACAGGAGTATAATTGATGGAATTGATAAAATAAGCAGCCTCAACAGCAGTCTTGGCCTTGCCAGTAATGATTTGCTAAATAATAGCTTTTTTATTAGTAGAAGGAAATTTTGAAGGATGACCACCCAAGAGTTTAGGCTGCTCTGATTGCATGTCCTAAAGGAACTGGGCCATAGTAGACTTCCCTAGACCAGTTTGAGAGGCAATCTTCATGTAGAAAGACCAAAATATGCAAACATCCAGACAGTTTTTTGAGCCACTGTATTTTCTTACTTGGTTACCCTTTTTGTAAGTTTCCTGTTATGCTGAGCCTGGTAACTCAGCTAATAGTATGTCAAGTACACCCGATGGAATATACTGATACGTCGTCTGGGTTGTCAGAGCATGACAAATACAAGAATGGTCATCTCCCAATAAAGGGTGTGGATGTGAACCTGGGGAATCTCCTGCTGGATAGTTGCGAGGAAGAAGATGAACTGATACTGCTCTCCCTGGACGTTGAGGAAAGCCCTAAGGCAGGATCTTTGTAAGACTGGTATAACAAAGATGGGTCTCACTGCTCTGGATGGCTTGCTGGTTACTAGGCTTGAATTGCATAGAACTAGCTAAAGTACAGGGATATGAGGTCTACCTACTTATAGGTAGAGTGGTTGCACACAGACCAAGACCAAAAAGGAATCTATCTAGAATGTTCCAGAGAATGATTACTAACAATGGAATGTAGCTCTGGTGCCACCAGGTAAAAGGGTAGAGGGTACAGAAAGGGTAGGAAGTAAACAGAAGTGAACAGAACAGAATGGAACAAGACGAAATAAGAATGCAGTGGAATGGATCAGGACAAGATGAAAAGAATAACTGTAACATTTCCCCTATTTTCACTTTACCTTTCGGCTCATAGCTCCGATGTCACCTTAGACGTTTGGGCTACTCAGGACTGAGACAGGATATTCTGTCTGTATTTCATATTCCTGGTATTGACCCATTCCTTTTATATCATCAGGTACATAGACCATGTGTTTCCCTCCATACTTACAAGTCCATGTATGCCCGGACTATAAAATCTTGTACTCATCATTTTGAAATGACAGCAGCTTTCTACCATTTGCTCACCACTGTCACCATCACCATTGGGATACTGCTCCCTCACCATTTTCACTGTCTACTGCACCGTTTCTCTCGACTGAACCACCAGTCTTAACATATTTAACGACTTACACTGACCGGACTACCATTACGACTGTCCAGACTGTGTCTGGACTATTATCGTTTGTGCCCAACCTTTGTTCTAGGACTAACCCTTTGCTCTAGAGTCCCTCTGGGGCAAACATAAATCGCCCACCCATCACCCACAGACTACTCCCAGGTGGCCAGGACTAACAGTCCATTCAACCACCTTTCAAGTCTTTTCACCGAGTTGGGATATTCCGTTGGTATTTCATATTCCCGGTCTTGACCCATTCCTTTTATATTATCAGGTACATAGACCATGCATCTCTCCATACCTACATAGAAGTCTGAGTATGCCCAGACTATAAATTTTGTACTTGTCATTTGAAATGACAGCAGCTTTCTACTGTTTGCTCACCACCATCACTGTTACCATTGGGATACCACTCCCTCACAGTTTTTACTGTTTACCACACCATTTCTCTCGACTGAACTGCCAGTATTATCATATTTAATGACTTATACTGACTGGACTACTGTCTCAACCATCTGGACTGCGTCTGGACTATATACATTCATGCCCAACCTTCATTCTAGGACTAACCCTTTGCTCTAGAGTCCCTCTGGGGTGAACATATCGCTCCCCCATCACCCACAGACAACTCCCAGGTGGCCAGGACTATCAGTCCACTCAACCACCTTCTGGTCTTTTCATCTGGAGCCCACCACAAGGGACTCCAACAAGGGTTCTAGACAAAGTCTTCAGCTGACTCCCTGTCACTTAGAACTTGAAAATTTACTGAATGAATTCTGCAATCTCAACATATCAGAAAATAGTTTTCTGATACCAGTTTCACCTAGGAATGCATGACACAATAACACTTCGATTGATATTTCCTTTTCTAGTGGACTTTCTCCCTCAGAAGGTGATCGAAGACCATTAACAGAAACCGGATCACAATCCAATTGGCTGGAATCTCTACTGCACCAATCAATGACACTGCCTCAACAGGACCACCACTCACTGCCACCAGACTCTTTTCATTCGATTAGGGTTACTGATACCAAACCTCCATTTCCTGAAGAAGTTTTTGCCAACAGCATTAGTCACAGTGATCATGTGCCCAGAGCATTTATTCATTCCACCCCCCAGACTACCAGGGGACGAAACGAATCCCCACCTTCTATCCCCTCTGAATGCCCACCATCTCCCTGCACACCTCCTTCCTCACTCACATCAATCATGTCTTCATCATCCTCATCCCTCTCTTGTTTACTTCGTCCATCCTGGACTACCTTGATCTTACCGGACTATTCCACCATTGCCACCACTTTCCTTCCAGTACCTTCAAGAACAGCTCCTCACCAACCCTCATCAACATCTACAAGACCACCCACTTCTATCCCTCAACCTCTTTGTCCTACTACAATGTCTAACCCAGCCCCAACCACACCTATGCTGCTCCAAGGCACCCAGAATGCACCAAGTTTGATTGCAAGAATCCTTCTGCCCTCCCCTGATTCTTTGAAGATGTCGATGAACTCAGCAATGCTGCCAGTATCAGCAAAGCCCAGATGATATGTGCCACCATCTGCTATGCAGACTTAGAAGAGTCCAAAGGATGGGAGCTTCTGGACAAAGCCTCGATAGTTCCAGCAGACTGGGACAACTTTGTCGCTGCCATCAAGAAACTATACCCTGGATGTGAAGGTACTAACCGATACTGCCGTGCTGACATTTAGTATCTAGTCCAGGAATACCAGGCAAAACCAATGCACACCCTCAAAGACCTGGGAGAGTACCAACCCAAGTTCCAGAAGATCTCGAAGTTCCAGATTATCAACAAGAAACTCTCCCAGCTCGACTGTGACACCCTTTTCCTTGCTGGACTACTGATGGACTTGGACAACCAAGTCTGGCAACGACTTCTCATCACCAAGATCATGCATCACCCATTCAACCCATATCATATAGCTGACACCATCGACGCTGCCCAGTTCCTCCTTACTGGCTTGGCACTATGACCCTTACCCACAGCCAGTCAGCAACAGACTGCCCAACCATACTACCCAGCCTGGGCAGCACCAGTACTGACACCTCAAGTACCACAAGTCCCTTTGTCCAGTGGCACTCCTGCCATCAAGCAGGAGCAGGTAAATCTCCAATGGTCTACAAGACTGAAGGAATGTGCCTTCTGTGGCAATCCCACTCATTTTATGAATAGTTGCCCCCACGTCGACACATATTTGCAAACCGGTAAAGCATCCCGAGGCGCTGACAGTTGTATATACCTCCCCAATGGGAAGGGTATCCCATGCATTCCCGGTACATGTTGCTTACAGGAGTGCATAGACTGACTCCCAGCGCAGTCTGCCCCTGCTGCATCAGCTGTTACAGCCAGTATTATTTCTTTGCATTCACCCAAGATTGATGCCATTGTAGATATCAACCCCTCAGTTTTTATGGTCCCAGCAACTGCATCTTCAGATGAAGAAGAAGAAGAAGATAGTCTGGACCTTGACAACCTGGACTTCAGAAGTTATTTATCACACACTTGGGCTAACTTTCAAGCAGACTGAGCGAAAGACAAGGGCAAGAGAGTTTGATTCGATGGAGTAGAAGTTCCATCTCACCGCCCTGCTCATCAAGCATCTTGGTCTCCTACCATTGAAGAAGACATCGAGACACCAGAGATTGCAGTGGCTTGGTCTACACCATCAGCCCCGACTAGACTGGTCGCTCCCATTGCACCAGCCACTCCAGTCAAGCCTGCACTGACTCCATTCATCCCATCATTGTCCTCTATCCCCAAATCATGCACCGACACTGCATACCCTGCTGTACCAGCCCCTACTGGCCAGTTTCGTTACTCCTTCCTGCTGGAGGACAACACTGCACCTAAGAAGATACTAGACCACATACTCGAAACAACCATACCAGTCCTGTTCAAAGAACTAATCTCAGTTGCCCCAGAAGTCCAAAAGCAGTTTAGGGACTTAGCAACCTCCAAATGCATCCCTGTCACTGCCAACGAAGTCCATGTCAATGAGCTCTCAGGTCAAGACTGTGGAGCTATTTCTCACTGTTTCAATGATAGCATAATCCAGAGTGATGACGGACTAATCATTGCTCACCACAGTGTTCCCCTTAGATCCCTCGAAGCCAAGGTCTTAGGTACCCTGATCACCATCACAGGCATACTCAACTCAGGCTCAGAAATCATCACCATCCCCAAGTGGGTATGGGAGACCCTTCGATTACCAGTCCAGTCTGACCACGTCATGACAATGTCCAATGCTAACACAACCACCAAATCAACAATCGGCATCATAGAAACCTTCAGCTAGACTTTGGCGCTGGTGAAGTCTGTGTACAAGTCCAGGTCATCCCCCACACAAATTTCCACTTACTACTCGGCCAACCATTCCATTGTCTCATGAGTGCAACTACTGATGATTTCCCCAATGGTTCTCAGAATATCACACTATGCAACCCAAACTCCAGAAAAGAGTATAAACTACCAACAAGACCATGGACTGAAGGATGCCCATGGTGCTGCCAAAACTTACCCTGCGCTAACCACCAATCCATCATTGAGATAGGTTTTTAGATTTTGATGATCCACCATCAGGTCGGGGAGATACTGTTGATTTTTCCTCTTCGACCCTTATTAACTGGTCTTTGTTTTCATCATCTTGGTCTTATGTGTCAGACTACCATTCTGTCTCTCAGTCTCCTACGTTTGCTCATCTTTCTTCCACCCAGTCATCTCTTACCTCATCTCATATTTCTGCCTTTGATTCTTCCTTTTCATATGATTATCAATGCCACCTTTGGGCTTACAAGCCCATCACTAAGAAAGTTCGACCAGTCACAGCCCCTCATGAGGAGGAATACTGTGTGCTGCATTGGCTACCCAATAACCCTCTAGCCGGTCTACTACCCTTACCAACTCATCCCCCAGACTTCATCCCTGGGGAATGTTTTACCCAAGAATGTGCTGACACTCTAGACCGTGATCCTGCCAAGTGGCTTTGGCCCAAAGAAGTCAAGTTAGTCTGGTGGATCATGCTTAACCACGAAAAAGCCTTCGCTTGGGTTCCAGCCAAGCAAGGCCAACTAGATGAATGATACTTTCCACCAGTGAAGATACTGACCATCCCTCATACTCCCTGGGTACTATGCAACATACCCATCCCACTGTCTGCATGGGACCAGGTGATTCAAATCATTAAAGGCTGCATTGCATCCAGAGTATACAAGCCTTCAGCTGCCATCTACCGATCACATTGGTTCTGCGTCCTCAAGCAGGACAAGATGTCCCTCCACCTTGTTCACAACCTCCAACCTCTTAACGCTGTCACTATCAGGGACTCCTTGGTTCCCCCTTTCGTCGAACACTTAGCAGAGTCCTTTGGTGGAAGTGCTGTCTACAGTATGATGGACCTATTTGCAAGTTACGACCAAAGACCACTCCACATGGACTCCTGCAACATGACCATGTTCAATAGTCTGCTCGGACCACACCATCTCACTACACTTCCCATGGGACACACTAATGCTGTCCAGATATATCAGGCTGATATGGCATTCATTCTTCAAGACAAAATTCCCCACCATACCATGCCCTTTGTAGATGACCTCCCAGTGAAGTCTGGTGACACTCAATACCAAAGACCAAACAGGTCTTACGAGACCATCCCAGAAAACCCTGGGATTCATAGGTTCATTTGGGAGCACCTAACTGTAGTCCACAGGATACACCAACACCTCCAAAACGTTAACACCATGGTCTCTGCCACGAAATTCGTTCTCGCTGCTGTAGAGGTTGGTGCACCTCTATGTGCATATCCCTTACTTTTCTATATTTCCTACACCTTTATTCTTTTATTTGACCTGTTCCCTTACATCTAACAATAGTCCAGACCGATACTTCACCCGGTCTAGTATAGACCAATCAGACTTGTACTTATACTGATTGGACTACTATTTCTTATCTTACCCATTTATTATTCCATTATTCTTCTCATTAGTCCTTTCCATTACTTACACATATGCTCATGGCATCAACATCTCTTTTAATGTTCAGGCCTTTTCTCATTCTTATTATGTCATCAGGAACTTCTTCCATATGGTACATAGAAGTCCGGGTATGCCCAGACTATAAAAATTTGTATTCGTCATTTGAAATGACAGCTACCATTTGCTCACTTACCATCACCATTGGGAAACTGTCTCCCTCACCATTTACCATCGACCACACTGTTTTCTGGACTGTACCTCCAGTCTTCACGCCTTTTCATGCTCTACATCTACTGGACTACTACCTACAACAGTCCGGAATACATCTGGACTGCTTTGTATGCACCCAACTTCATTCTTGGACTAACCCTACTCCACTAGAGTCCCTCTTGGGCGAACCTATTTGCTCCCCAAATACCCTCAGACTATCCCCAGGTGGCCAGGCCTAATAGTCCATCCAACCACCTTTCAGTCTATTCAACTGGAGCCCACTGCGAGGGACTC
Organism: Solioccasus polychromus; assembly: GCA_038090335.1. Lineage (NCBI taxonomy): Eukaryota > Fungi > Basidiomycota > Agaricomycetes > Boletales > Boletaceae > Solioccasus > Solioccasus polychromus. The sequence goes on from JBBPMM010000891.1 coordinate 6,865, forward strand.
TAACCAGGATTCCAGACAAAGTCTTCAACTGACCTGCTGTAGAGGTTGGTGCACCTCTATGTGTATATCCCTTCATTTTCTAAATTTCCTACACCTTTATCCTTTTATTTACTTTATCCCCTTACATCTAATGATAGTCCAGACCAATAGTTCACCCAGTCTAGTATAGACCGAACGGACTACTACATATACCAACCGGACTACTCCTTATCTTGTCTTTTATTATTCCATTACTCTTTTCATTAGTCTTTACTCTTACTTAAACCCTTATGCTCATGGATCTGACATCGCCTTTGACGTTTAGGCCCTTTGTCATTCTTCTTATGTCATCAGGTACTTCTTCCATATGATACATAGAAGTCTGGGTATATCCAGACTATAAAATTTTGTATTCGTCATTTGAAATGACAGCTACTGTTTGCTCACTCACCATCACCATTGGGAAACCATCTCCCTCACCATTTACCATCGACCACACCATTTTCTGGACTGTACCACCAGTCTTCACTCCTTTTCATGCTCTACATCTACTGGACTACCACCTATGACAGTCCAGAATATGTCCAGACTACTTTGTATGTGCCCTACTTCATTCTAGGACTAACCCTACTCCACTAGAGTCCCTCTGTGGCGAACCTATTTGCTCCCCAAATACCCTCAGACTATCCCTAGGTGGCCAGGACTAATAGTCCATCCAACCACCTTTCAGTCAATTCAACTGGAGCCCACCATGAGGGACTCTAACCAGGGTTCCAGATAAAGCTTCACCCAACCTGCCATCATTTAGAAGTCAAAAATTTACTAGCCAAATTCTGAAACCTGGACATATCAGGCAATAGCATCCTGATACCAGTCCCATGTGCTAATGCTCATCACAGCTCATCTCACTTAGACAACTCACCTCACCACCTGGACATGTCTCAGTTTGGTCTTAAGTCTGATTGGTCGGAAGAACCTCAGTCTTGATCAGGCATGCCGCCATCACTGGACAGACAGCCACAGCCACCAGAGTCTTTACACTCGACTAGTGTTTTAGACTCTGATCTCCCAATAACTAACAATGTTTCAGCTCACATTATTGGTACCAACATCACTACCAATAGCAACTGAATACCCAGTGCTTTTATTCACTCAACTCCTCAGACTAGAAGAGAGGAGGACATTGAGTCCCCAGAGACAGTTCCCTCAATTCCCCCAATTCCCCCAATTCCTCCAATTCCCTCCATTCTCCCACTTCCCTCCTCTGCATCTAAACATCCACTGTCCTCTTGCACTCCACTGTCCCCTCTTACACCACTTTCCTCTTCTTCATCATTGTCTCTATCTTATCTCTTTCGTCCGTCTCAGTCTATGTCAGTCTTACCAGACTACTTGACTATTGCACCGCCGCCTGCTCAAGTTCCACCAATGATTATTCCTCCACCTGCCCAACCTATTCCAATGACTAACCCAACCCCCATTACCATGCCTCTTCATGGCACCCAAAATGCATCCACCTTCAATGGGAAGGTTCCATCTGCTCTTCCCAGGTTCCTGGAAGACGTTGACGAACTTGGTACTGCTGCCAGTCTTACCACTGCTCAAAAGATTTGTGCTGCCATCTGGTATGCAGACTTAGAAGAGTCTGAAGGATGGGCACTTCTAGATGAAGCTTTGGCTGCTCCCACTGACTGGGATGATTTCATCGCAGCTGTTAAAGAATTATATCCTGGTTGTGAAGGTACTAACCAATATTGTCATGCTGACATCCAATATCTAGTCCAGGAGTACCAAACCAAGCCAATGTGGACTATCAAAGACCTTGGTGAATACCAACGAAAGTTCCAAAAGATTTTCAAGTTCCTTATCATGAATAGAAAGCTTTCCCAACTCGACTGCAATGCGTTGTTCCTCGCTGGACTACCTCCGGACTTGGGACAACAAGTCTGCCAGCATTTACTTATCACCAACATTACTCACCACCCATCTGACCCATATGAGATTGCTGGCACTGTTGACATGGCCAAGTTTCTCCTCACAGGTTCTGCTCTTCGACCACTACCTATGACTGGTCAGACACAGACCACCCAACCATATTACCCCACCTGGGTGGCAGCATTTCCGGCTTCTCAAGTATCACAGGCCCCATCACCCAGTGGCACTCCTGCTGTTAAACAGGAACAGGTGAACCTCCAGTGGTCTTCTAGACTGAGGGAGTGTGCATATTGTGGCAATTCAGCTCACTTCATGAATAGCTGCCCTCACATAGATGGTTATATTCAGACCGGAAAGGTGTCTCGAGGAGCAGATGGCTGATTGTACCTTGCTGATGTGCAATGCATCCCTTGCATCCCAGGTACTTGGTGTCTTCAGGAATGCATAGACTGGTTGCCCTCACAGTCCACTGCAGGTGCTGGCTCAGTTGTCACAACTGGCATAGTTTCTATTTATCCATGCAAGATTGACACTGTTTTAGATATTGATACATCCATCTTAAGGACTTCAGTAGCAGATTCTTGGGATGTTGAAGATAGTCTGGACTTAGATGACCCGGACTTCTGTGACTATCTATCACATGCTGGGCGAGTTTCCAAGCAGACCAAAGCAAAGACAAGGGCAAACATGTCCACTTTGATGGTGTAGAAATCCCTTCCTGCTGTCCTGCATGACAAGCCTCTTAGTCTCCTACTGTCGAGGAAGATATTGAAACCCCAAGATCACAGCAGCTCGGTCTAAGCCATCAGAACTGCCTAGACCAGTCACCCCTGTCGCTCCACCTGTCATACCATCCACTCCAAAGCCAGCACCATCCATCCCACCATCTATCCCTCCACCATCATTGACCGCTCCTAAACCTCGTACCAATACCATATATCCATCCACACCTGCTCCATCTGGCCAGTTTCACTACTCCTTCCTGTTGTAGGACAAGGCTGCCCTGAAGAGAATCATAGACTGAGTACTTGAAATGATGATACCAGTCCCATTTAAAGATCTTATTTCTGTCATGCCAGAAGTCTGGAAACAGTTCAAGGACTTATCGACTTCGAAGCACATCTTGGTCTCTGCTAATGCAGTCCATGTCAACAAGCTCTCAGGTTGAGATCCTGGAGAGATTACTTGTTGATTCAGTGACAGCATCACTTCAAGTGATGATGGACTAAACGTCGCTCACCATAGTGTTCCCCTTATGTAGGTCTATCCAAGCTAGGGTCACAGGGACACTCAGGACTATCACTAGAGTACTGGACTTGGGTTCTGAGATTATTGCCATGCCCAAATGGGTGTGGGAGACCCTCAAAGTACCAGTCCGGTCTGACCACGATATAACCATGTCGAACGCAAATACCACTACCAAGTTAACGATAGGTGTCATTGAAAACCTCTGCCTTGACTTCGGTGCAGGAGAGGTTTCCTTACAAGTCCAGGTCATACCACAGGCCAACTTTGATCTTTTACTTGGCTGACCATTTCATTGTCTTCTGAGCACTACTACTGATGACTTTCCAGATGGTTTACAGAATATCATGCTTTGTGACCCAAACTCCAGAAAAGAGTATAAACTACCTACCCAGCCCTGGACTGAAGGTTGTCCATGGTGCTGTCAAAATCTTCCTTGTGCTAATCATCAGTCCATCATCGAGATGGGTTTTTAGCTTTCGATGATCCACCAACTGGTCGGGGAGAGAGTTTTGACATTCTTTCTTTGACATTACCAAACCAGTCTTCCATTATACCCCGGTCTTATGCTTCAGACTACCAACCGATTACCCAGTCTTCTATGCTTTCCTATGTTTCTTCAACCCATTCCTTCTCATACATATATCCGAGTTTGCTTCTTCCTTTTCCTTCGATTTAAAGACTCATATATGGGCATATAAACCTGTTGCTAGGAAAGTCCGGCCAGTCGCAGCCCCTCTCGAGGAGGAGTATTGCATACTGCATCGACTTTCCGATGATCCTTTATCCAGACTATTATCTTTACCTACCCACCCCCCAGACTTTGTCCCTGGGGAACGATTCACTTGAGAATGTGCTGATGCTTTAGATCTTGATCCTGCTAAATGGCTTTGGCCAGAAGAAGTTAAATTAGTCCAGTGGATCATTCTTAATCAAGAAAAAGCCTTTGCTTGGGTCGCAACCAAGCAGGGCCAATTAGATGAATGCTACTTCCCACTGGTCAAGATACCAACTATCCCCCATATGCCATGGGTCCTTCGAAATATACTGATACCCCCCTTCCACTTGGGACCAGGTGATTCAAATTATCAAAGACTGCATCACATCCAGAGTATATGAACCTTCGGCGGCTGCATACCGGTGAAAAGACCTGAAGGTGGTTGAGTGGACTGTTAGTCCTGGCCATCTGGGAGTAGTCTGTGGGTGATGGGTGGGTGATTTATGTTCGCCCCAGAGGGACTCTAGAGAAAGGGTTAGTCCTAGAAGAAAGGTTGGGCATGAATGAATATAGTCCAGATGCAGTCCGGACAGTCGTAACGGTAGTCTGGTCGGTGTAAGTCATTAAAAGCATTAAGACTGGCAGTACAGTCGAGTAAAACGGTGCAGTAGATGGTAGAAATGGTGAGGGAGCAGTATCCCAATGGTGAGGGAGCAGTATCCCAATGGTGATGGTGATGGTGGTGAGCAAATGGTAGCTAGCTATTTCAAATGACAAGTACAAAATTTATAGTCCAGGCATACTCGGACTTCTAAGTAGATATGGAGGAACACATGGTCTAAGTACCTGATAATATAAAAGGAAAGGGTCAAGACTGAAAATATGAAATATGCAATGGGAGATCCTGACTCAGTCCTGAGTAGCCTGAACATCTAAGGTGACATTGGAGCTACAAGCCAAAAGATATAATGAAATAGGGGAACTTACAAAAAGAGTAACCAA
>JBBPMM010000892.1:0-11733 GCA_038090335.1 Solioccasus polychromus
TTGATTTCAAGGCAGCTTGGGACTCTATGGAGAATGCTAGCCTCCGAGGCTGGTGTGAAGCCTCGCTGGACATGATCGTGCGCCTGTTGCAATCACTGGAGTATCGAATGAGGGTCGTCGCTACTGATCAGCCTCTGTTTGAAGGTGTGTGGGGATCCTGTGGGAACGGTCTATTCTCATCCATCTGTCACAGATTTTCCTGAATTCTGCGTTTCAATTTCGATTCAGGGACAATTGACCAATGTGCGTTTTTCCATTTGTCGGAAAATCGGCGTTACTTTGCACCAATCATAACCGTTAATTTGGTCCTAGGGTCATCTGTTGTTCCCTCTTGGTTGTTTTATTTTATTTTATTCATTAATTGTGGTTTTTTACTGCTACATACCCTGCGTTGTCGTGCACGGGTTGTGTTGTGAAATGCCACTACCATAGGTCTATGCGCAATCGCCCCTTAATTAGGTCCGGGAACACTGATGTGAGTGACTCTTTTTGGCGATCCGGGATTATGCTTCCAGGGAGTTGTACGTCCACTGGCAGTTGGCGGGTTGTACGACTTGAAATCTAAGGGTCATCTACGTAGTTTAGTTTTATTCTCCTGAGGGCGAATTGGTTAATTTTCCCTTTTGTCAGTTACCACATCCCCGCGTAGTCGACGTATCTCTCGAGGATGCCAATCCAACAAAAGATACCTGTTATTAGTGAGCGTACTCCATTATCCACCATCCCTCAAATATCTCAATCATGACCCAGTTGACACAGACCCCAGCATGGATGATGTTCTAGCTATGTTCGCATTCCATGCATTATTTAGGAACCCTCAACCTTCTAAGATAAGCAATTCAGCCTGTTGGCGCTTGCCTCCCCCGAGTTCAATATCCTTGCTATCATTATCTCTTTTGGTATGTGAATCACAAGCTATCCTATCGAAAAGATTCGGTAAATATCAATTCACTCTAGGCAATACCAACGTGCACGCAGTATAGTGAGTTTTGTGTCTTCCTGACTTCAGAGCGGCACTTATCTATTCACAGTGCCAATGATTACAAGCTTTACCAGGCAGTAGGTCGTCATATTGCCACACACCCCGATAAGAAAAGGTTCCCAAAATATGCCAAATATTCTGCCAATTCTAGCACTTGGTCCTCGAGGCCCTCTTCATGGTGATATTCATTTTGCCCAGTATTTCCATGGAAAGTAAGTAATTTATTTCGAGTGGTTATACATTTTCTTGACATTCTATAAGAGATGGTTTGAGCAATATTACAACCTGTCATCCTGACCTTAACATCCCATCCTATAAGCATGAATCATTCTATTCTAAATTTATTATGACAATAAAACTAGGAGTTGATGTCACCCTAGAACTTCTAGAATCACACCTGGAGAGAACTGTCACATACATTGTTCTAGGACCCCTGATGAACCTCCCCTTGCTTAACCATGAGCACCATCAAACCTTATAAATGTGAATCATGATGGGTGGTGTCTTGGATGTCCCAAGAAACACTATGCCTGTCATGGAGTGTAAGATATTCTTCTCTCAATTGTGTCAGAGCACTGTTGTGTCTGATGTGCATAGTTGACTTTTTCACTGACCCACTTGCAGTGAAGGAATTGCTCTGCCCAATGGTGCCAGGAAGTGGTCTCCCACTCAAGCAGGTCCTCCTAGCAACATTAGATATGACAACCTCACACAAACTTCCTTTCCCTTTTTACATCAAGCACATTGATCCTATGTTCAATTCAACCTGAAAACCTTCAATCACTTTGGACAAAACATGCTTGACTCAATTTATGAGCTCTGTCTGTGAGTGACCATGAGAAATTATGGTTTCTTTCAGGAAAGATGCTCTAGAACTTCATGATGTGGCCACTGTTTGGTGCACCATTGAGACTCCCCAGAACCTGTAGCCATGAAGAATGTTTTACCAAGGCTGTCATCAGGCTGGTCCACTATCAAATGCCATAGCAAGCTTGCATGCATTCACATGTCCACCTCAATTCCATCAATTAGTTAGAGTATTTTCATGGCTATCTGTGCAATCATACATCACATGTTACTACCTCCTTTTCATTTATTCATGTACCGAGACTCATTCCTCCATCCATATGATACTTGATCCTGCAATGCTTGTATTCGCTTTGTGTGCTGAGGAGGGTCCTGACGTGCATACAGGTCTCTGAGAAGATTCATAAGCTTGACCTGGGCTTGTAGACAAGCATAGGTATCTGCATTGAGGCCAGGTGCATAGATCCGTAGGCACTTTGCAGTTATCCCATCTTCCTCAAAATCCATAGAAGCTGAGAATGCTTTGTGTTCTGTGCCAAGATCTGCAAGAATTGCAATATATGCAGGACCCTCATATTCAGGAGCAATGCTCTCATGGTTTCGCTTGATTGTTCCCAAGGTAGCAGACTGTGGATCCTTGCATGCTTTGTCACTGATGAGAATATGTGACATGACATTTTTGTTGTCTGGCTGATTCTTGAAATAGATGGAAATGACTTTATCAATCAAAGGCTGATTATGGCAGCACTGGATTGCTGCTGTTCTCTGCCAGTGGTTCATTGTCCAATCCTCAATGCTACATATGAATCAGTCTTGAATCAATAAAGATATCAAATATGCAAACATACAACAATTGTTGTAAGCCTTTTTTATGGCGTGTGATGTTGGAACCCATGCAAACCCAGTGAGTAAAATTCACAAATGCATCCTGAAATGCCCTTTGTGTTACAGTTTTGGAGACATTCTTCCAGATTTTCTCTCCAAAAACAAACTGCAAATAGTCAACCACAGGAATTGGTTGACAATCATAGAGTTCTCCATTGTCATTGAGCAGTTTGTTGCTGAGAGGTGTCTGCCGGACAAAGAAATCCTTCATAAGGAGCCATAGGATGCGACTAACCAGTTCTCCAGATTCACCAGTTGCAACCATTCCATCATTCACCATGTTTCTTAGAACCTGAAATGTATTATTCACAGTTTCATTTTCAGGGGGACTGCCACTATTTAGTGGGGGAGAGGTTTTGTTGTCCCCTGGCCGGTGGAGGTAAAAAGCAGCAGCACATGAGAGGAGAGGTTCAGAAGGATAGGTAGTGTAGCTCCAAGTTCTATCCTCAGTGGTGGTGATGCAAACTCGTAGATGGCTTGCAATAGAACGATCAAGAAAGGTCACAGCATCACGGTGACCAAATGCAATATCAAGTGCAAATCGCTGGGAGAGAATAGAAAATGCAGCATGTTCATCTGTGGCTTGGTAAGACTTATTTGCAATTAGCTTGTCCAAGACTAGATCCACAAGATCTTCAGTGTGCATATTTTTCTTAGAGTCTTCTTGTAATCGGTGCCACCTCAATATCAGTTAGCATACATATAGAAGTGAAAACCAGATATATACACACAATGGCTGTCCATATTTAATAATTTGTTCAAACTTTGGAACTGTGTCAGGCTGTACCATTGTATATGGTGGGGCAAAGTGATCCCAGCCAAGCTGAGTAAATGGGGGGAAAAGTTGTTGTCCCTCAATGGAGACCCTTGATGAAGGATCTATAGTCACTTTGATTAAAAATTAAATATATCACTGAATGACACCCACATATGAGCTGTGGTGATGCAAAATCTACCACCTTGGAAGTGGTAGAGGCAAAAACCACCCAAACTGAATGCTTTGATGAATATTCTTTGATAACCCTGAGCAGTGCTATTGCATGCACAAATTTATCCTTTTTATATAGGACATGAGCTTCATCAAAGGCAACTACCACCTTTGGCTTATTTGTGTCTTTATGCTTATAGTGGAAGAGCTCATGCTCAGTCATCTTGTTGTAGTATTCCATCATTTTAGTGGTTCCATCAGAGCTCCCAATTTCTTTGCAAACCTATTTGTACATGAATGTAACAAATGCAAATCATATCATAATTATCAGTACTTACAGTATCATATGCTTTTTCTAGCCCATTTATGAAAGTCCTGCAATCTTCATGCCCATGATCACATATAGTTGGGTACAGTTCAGAGTGTTGCAGGTATGATGACTCAAGGATCTTGAAAATGGCAGCAAAGAGTGCACGGCATTTGGTGGAATATGTTTTCTCCTCTTCACATGGGTCTGTAAGAACCCTAGCTATGTCATCCCGAGGTGGCCATCCTTTATCATCTGCAATGTCCCGGATATTAATATATACCACACATATGCCCCAGCATGCAAGCTGGACAATATTATAACATATATCAACCTGATGCTATAGCAAAACTTACTTCCAACATCAGCCGGGTCTTTCCAGTGCCTGAGCTCTGGACAATAGAACAAAACTTGCCATAATATTTCCGTTCTCTGCCTTGGACATTGCGAAACTTGACATTATTTTGCTCCAGATACTCCGAGAATGCTATGACAGCATCACCTCGATAAGCAGCATTCATTCCCTCCCTTAGCACCTGCATCCAAGCAGATGAAATTGAACCTATACACTTGTGTAAAAAATATCAGGGTTTATAAACACAAAACCCTACCACTCTGTTGGACCATGCTAGAACTATTCTGAAGAAGACCTAGTATGAAGAGTTAAAATCAGTAAATAGAAAATCTTCTATATATCAAACGTACAAAGCCGCCGAATATCTTGGAATGATTTGGTTTCCCAAACAGCTACTTTTAGCTTCTCCAGCAATGAGGGATGTTCAACAAGAAAATTATATCCACAAAGTGGATCACGAAACTTCTGATCAAGTCGATTCTTCTCATCAGTTACAACAATCGCATGGAGCACATGTGCCATCACAAGTTCATCGGCAATTGCACGTCGTTCTATAATCTTCTGTTTTGCAAGCAGATCGAGCACCTTTTCGTCCATCCTCTTGTGCTGCTCAGGTATGTAGGGATCATCCTTCGCTGCAATCATATCAAGCGAAGTGGATGGTACTATGTCGGCGGGCTGGTCAACTGCTGCCGTGATCGTATCGAGTGAAATGGATGGTACTGTAGTGGCAGGCTGGTCAACTGCCACCACAACCGTATCAAGTGGTGATGATAAAGTGACAGGCTGGCTGTCTGGGATTGGAAGCGCTTCAACGGGCTCGACCTTTCGGCGCTTGACTGAGATAGGAGTTTGTTCTTCGACATCTGTAATTTTTCGGGTTCCTACGGAAGACTTTGAGTATCTGCTGATAAATAATCAGAAGAAAGGGCTTGCTCATTGCCTGTGTTTCTTCATGAGAGAGTCGATGGTTTCCGATCTGCGCTATAATTCGTGTTAGCGCGCCCATTTTATCTGTCTTTCCACCGAGCAAGTCATCAAGTACTGCCAAGCACTCTTTCATGATGATTTCGGTGTTTTCTGAGACAGCCTCCATCTCGTAGTCGACAACATCGGGAATAGCAGGTGGTCTGTCGTGAGGTAAAAGAGACATGGATAATGGGTGGACAGGAGACGTCGTGGTCGGAGGTGTTACCCTTTTCTGGCAGGCTTAGTCACGTGCCTCCGCACTTTTCGACGACTCGTGTCGGTGTCTCTCCCCGGCAGTGCCAGACCGCGTAATATCGAGCTAAGGGAGCAAGTAGACCACTCTCATGCGTTTGGAATTTCTGAAAGGATGACTCAAAGCTAGTACGTCATCTTGACATGCTAGATGGTGTTATTCGACTCAACGGTGTTTGACCAGAATCTAATTGCAGCCTGTACATCTCGAGTCCACTCTGTACTATCCTGTCTCTCGGTGCTGATGTGCACAGCAATAAGATGATTACTACAACCCTGCTTTTCGATTTTTTCCAACCTGAAGGCGATCCGAAGAGTCAATCAGAATCGTTGGGTTCCATCCTCTTCGGGGACTGAATATTCGATTCGCCGTTCGATGTGCATATCGTCGTACTTTTGGCGAATGCATCTTAGTCTAAGCACGTTTGTGCTAGATTAAAATGGTAGAGAACAAAGGGACCTGCCGTACTCTCTGCATCCAGGAGGTGCTACCTGAGAACGGAAAGTTCATTAACGATCGAATAAGGGAGGATTATGCTCTAAACTGGCTCATTGATGGGCTTCCAGCGGCAGAGATGAAAAAGGATTCGAAGACGGGCGACATTTTTTATGACATGGGATTCAATCTTAGCGATGACGACAGTGAAACCCCATACTCGAACAACCATCATATATTGTCCTGGGGTTTGCACCAGATCTGTTACTCATAACATATTCATATTCTCAGTTGATGGTATACAGGTACCATGAGCGAACCCTGGCGTATATCGGGCAGTTGGCATTTTAGTGTGGCCATCAAGGTGAGCCGTACTGGCAACTCGTGGTCTTTTCTTTGAACCTCTTGATCCCTAGCCGTGGTGGTCCGCAGGAGGGTACAGAAGCACTCGACTGTGAGTCTGACATTCAGCCTCAGTTACTTTCAGAAACGGGAGCGACGACCGTTCGTTATACATATCGAGTCACTTGGAACGTGAGCACTGTTAATACCCCTATTCATGTCCTTTGGAATTTTTGTCGGGAATCAGATACCCCATAGGTACGTGAACAGCGAACAACTGCTTCCATTTTATTCAGCTCAACCTCTGCAAGACTATCCGTTGGGACAATTACCTGCACATTTCTGACCCAAGGATACATTAGTTCAGCATCGTTAGCTCGATTATGATCGTTTCTTGTATGTGATGGTCTCCATTATTCTTATGCAACCAATCTCGAGAGATGTGAGCACCCACTGTATCTATGATGATTTGACGCATATCAACCAGATCTCCCGCTACAACGCCATCGATCTTAGCGTAAGTTTCGTAGTAGCTGTTGCATGCATGCATTGGAATGTTCATATCTTCAATTGCAGGAGGATGTTCAAAAGGGCTGGGGTTGGCAACTCGTTCATGGAGAGGTATTTCGTACCCCCCGTTTCCAGTGCTTTTAGCCGTCATGATTTGGTAATGGTGCACAACTCTGCGATGTATTCGGTTACACTCAGTGAGAGCCGACTACCCTGTGCTTGCGAAATGCCTATAGGCTACACTCTCGATAGGGATAGGTTTTGTGTTGCTAGGCTTCCTCTCCCCATCCAACCATGGTTTGCTCACAATTGTGGTGATAATGTGTTGGTCGTCCTTTGGTGGGTAAATGACCTTTTCATTTCTCCCTCTCTGCTTAGGCTGAAGCAGGAACGCTGTTTAACAGATTTGGCGGTGTCTATTCCAGTCGCGCGTATGCATCCCTGGGAGAGGCGGACCGCAAAAAGAATGCCTTTTATGACTGCTACTGTCTTGCCTACGTACGCCCGCAGTGTGTTCTCTTTCCCACCTGACTCTGATGTCAGGATGCAGGTTGGTCTTCATCATTTTTGACTATCGGTCCTTACATTGGATCATGCCAACGGGTACGTAGTCGATCTTCTTGCATTCGTTTAGATGGCTTACAGAATGAGGGAAGCTACATACAACATGTCTAACGTGGGGATTTGGGTGATATGCTACATGGTTTGTTGAACGCCAACGACCAACTCGGTGAACCATGACAGGAACAACGGGTGCAGGAGAGCGAATTAGATTTATCTTGAATTTCGTATGGGTGCCGAACAAGTTCATTGTAAAGCTCCACAGGTAGATCGCGTACAAGAGTAACTGCTATCCCAATAACTGGAACAGCTTCAAGCGGCGGGAAAGTTCGTAAGAGACGCATAGGACTAATGGGAACAACGTGAGCACACATTAATACGCGCACCTGCCAGAGAGATCAAACCTCAGAGAACCCATGACTTCGTCTCGCATGAGCAGCAACTGTGCGATAACGCACAGGATGTTCAGGTGCACACCAAAAGCCAACAGAAAGTCCCATAGCATCAGTACTTGGTCCAGAGGAGGTGTGCATGCGCACAAGGTGAGGACAGCTGTGAGAATGGCTCCCGTCAATACGGGTCAAAACGCAAACTAGGAAAAGGACGGACAGGGGAATGCATAGATTTCAGCGGAAAGGTTCTTCATCCGAAGGTAACCAAAGAGTTCGGGGTCTACTATCTTCAGACATCGGTCCAGGAGCCGTAACACGCAGCCGTTCGGAGTGGCACTGTTACAGTGACGACGAACAGACCTTGAGGCCCCTGTGGACTCCCTCCAAGGTTGGCTGCACATAAAGGGGGCACGATTCTTCAATGAACTTGGCAAAGCAGAAAAATGCTTCAAGTTCTGAAGGCATTGTGTACAGGAACGGGGCAGCGAGCACGTTCATTCCTTGGACATATGTGAAGCCAAGTTGTTGGGTTTCCTGGCGGTCTAAACCCCAATAATTGAGTCATCGTGGATCTACAGTCACTCCATGCATCGAGAATGAACGTACCGTGATTCCGCCATATAAAAGCATCCAGTAGCCGAACAAGCATATCTTCGCGGACTCGCTCTTTGAAGCCACGATCCGTCGCAAGAGTCCTGCATAAATTTGAGTTAATTACACCATAGAGGACGGAACCCTCACCTAAAGGTGTCATTCCTAATTTTTTCCCGGACCTCACAAGGACCGCGAGAAACATATTGTAAAAAGGTTTCCGCTGAAATATCATCTACTCGCAGAAGAATTTTCCATATTCGAGGGCGAAGAGTAGAATCCTGCGAGAAAAGCAGTCAGTAAACGGCCGACTTGCTCCGTCGATGCGTTACGACGCACAATTTGGGACGGAATGCCCTCCACAAGAATCATCCGCCTGAGCTTCTTCAATCCTTCGTCGACATCTCCAGACCGCTTTGATTTGGATGACTTGTGTTGACTCAGAATTTTGTTGAATGAATGGGCTACCGCCGCTGCTTGTTCTGGTGAGGACATGATCAACGGTGTTGCAGACTATTTGGTAGTAAGACCTTCAGCTCACTCCACATCCGCCGCCGAATCGTCATCGCGTTGCCCATGAGATACTATTGACAGCGTCCGTCTTTCTTGATTTGAATAGGAAGGACCGCTCGCAGCACCCCACCAGAGGTACGCTATTTCAGCTGAAAGTCTTTGGTCGCGGTTAGCCCATCTTGTTTTCCCTGGTCCACATGGATGTACCATTCACCTCCTCCGGCGCGATGAGTCGCGCGCAGTATTCTCTTGTGAGTAAAGTCGAAAACGCAGATTCCCTCCAAGCCGCCGATCGGATTCTGCTGAATGAGCTTGATGTCATACGCCGCAACCTCCAGCAACCACATCTTTCGATTGTGCGTGGAGTCCTCCGTTGAGATTTCGACTGTTCTCCAAGTCAAACTTTCGTAGAAGGAATGCAAAGAATGTTTGATCTTGATCCTGCATTGTGCCATGTCTCTGTCCACCGCTGGTCCTGGCGACCTGGAATTTGCCTTCCCACACGCTGTAAATCTTGCAGAGTTTGGCCGGTCTTCGATCGACAAGAAAGTCGGTGTGTACTAATGCTCGTGCGCACGCCCGGATTCTTGAGTCACGATCTAGGGTACATCTTTTGCATGGAATTGATGCTTCCAAATCACGAACTTCAACTCATGTTGGTGAACACGTTGCGCAAGGTAAGGATTTTTGTCTTCGAAACCGTCGCTAATGGTCCCAAAGGACCTGGAAAGCACTTCAGTAGCTCGAATGTGTCTCGCACTCGATGTGCTTATGCAAGTTCCCAATGAGGATGTAGTCCCTGCCGTCGATACCCGCCTGCAGGCCCTCCTCCAGCATCCATCGTGAGCAATATCACTGATCGTACTTGAACCGGCACGTACCAAGGCATTGGTTTTAGTTCAGCTGTACGGCGACGTGCTTTAATAGCGTATTATACCCTTTTCCAACAAGACGCTGAGCGTCTGGCACGTTTGGAAGATATGATAGGACGTCGCCTACGGGCCCAGCCTCCTGAAATTGCGTTACTATCCACAATTGTGGGGAAGGTGCGCGCATCGTGCATGTTTTCTTCTTTGTTCTAACCACCTACCAAGTTCAAACACTCGGAGTCTCTTGGGAAGCTTCTGAACTCTCAGATTCCGCTCGGGTCCGGCGACACTACCGTGTTTGACATCCTACGCGCACTTCGAAAGGGTGAGATGAAGTCAGTGCGACGACTACTTTACCCTACAAGCTATGTCTAACATTTTATCAGACTTGAATCAGAGAATGTTCCTATTGTCCTCGATATCATCAAGCAAGTGTCGAAAGTTCCGATGGCAGGTACGAAGAAATATGCCGTAGTTACCGTGTAGCTGCACTGCGTGAGGCGTTTATGGTCTTATCAACAGTCAAGGTGGAGGAACTTCGTGAATCTAAGCAATCATCGGTTGCCGTCACTAGCATCCGCCATCTACTCTCCTCTGGAGATCCTAACGATCTATATTTGTTCGTGACCTGCCTGGACTGTTTGGACCCCAGTATTTGGGCAGGGACACACCCTGACGTCGTGGCCGTTTTGGATGAATGGGAGGTTCAGGACGTCATGAGGCTCCTTGATTCCCCAGATGGTTTGATCAGAAAGACGGTAATCCACTACTGAACTATGTCAGTACGTGCGCTGACGCTTTAGCCGACAGACTCTCAAAGTTCTTCATTCTGTCGATCCAACTATCGTTGAAACATACTATTTGCAGGCCCTGCGCAATTTATCATCGTCACTCTCGTTGAAAGACAAAAATGAATACGTCTTGCGACTTCTCGAAATTATTGACATGCAAGATGTCAATGACATAGATCGATATGCAAAACATCTGAAAGATCTCCTTTCAGTGATTGAAGGGAAAGAACACGGACAGACAGAAGAACTTCCGGTCCTTGACTTGATTGTACAATGTATCCTGAATAGGATCCAGGATAGTGCGTTCCATCCAACTCATCGTGCAGCATAAGTTGGTTTGACACTTGACAAGGGGAAATATCATCCAGGATATCATGTGTTACTGCACTGGCTGTGTCTCTGACGGAGCCAGAAGTGCGCATGGGGCCGACCTTTATGGTGATAATCTCGGCCCTTGTAACCGAATACTGTGGCAAGGTCTCAATACCGCCTGTAGAATTGCTCCATGGTATAGCGGAGAGGCTGGCTTATTACTCTCGTTAGTCAGTCAACTTGTGTGATAACCAAATTGACAAACGATTTTCCAAGCATCCGTCCAGGACGCATGCTTACTCACGATGCTTAGACTATCCATCGATTGTGATGAGGTTCCTGAGAAAGTTACTGCTACTGTCCGACGATTGTCGCAACATGCTGGCACTTATATCCGCAGAGTATGTTCAACCCGCACAGTATTGTCTCATATACTGACTAACACCAGAGATGTGACCAATTCTTGACCCTGTCTACTCAGCGACGCGTGCTTGCGGATATTATTTCCAGGGCACCATCGTCTTCCGTAAGTTGACATACCCTATGTGCAGGTGGTGAGACAGCATTGACCCTGGACAAGCTACCCGACTTTCTATTCGCCTTGACGAGTTATCGCTCGAATCCGAGCACAGGGTCCCCACAGTCCGCGCGAACTACATCAGACTCGTTGAATTCCTCACCTTCTCGAGGGGTGGGCT
Organism: Solioccasus polychromus; assembly: GCA_038090335.1. Taxonomy (NCBI): domain Eukaryota; kingdom Fungi; phylum Basidiomycota; class Agaricomycetes; order Boletales; family Boletaceae; genus Solioccasus; species Solioccasus polychromus. The sequence continues at coordinate 11,501 of JBBPMM010000892.1, forward strand.
CTGCAAGAAAATTGCGATACGAGGCTTATGCGGCACCACAAACTGCTCCCAGCCTCAGGAGCCCACGGCGACCGAAGGGGTCCATGTCAAGTCCAGAAGGGAGCACGAAGAGCTTATCTCGTGCCAGTGATGTATCGAATTCGTTAAATGAACTCGCCAAGACCATCACTCCAGGAGAGCTGACGTTGGCAGCAGCACAGAGCTCCCTGTATGCGCTCGAGGTACGAATCGAC
>JBBPMM010000894.1:0-11717 GCA_038090335.1 Solioccasus polychromus
GGCGAGGACGACAGTTTTGAATCCGAGACCGCGAGCAAGACCGTCGTTCTGAGACTGTACGAAGCCTATGGCGGTCACGGTCGCGTCCAACTCCATGTTTCTCCTATCGTCCGGGTAGTCGATGCGTACTTGACGAATCTGCTCGAGGATCGCAAATCGGCGCTGTCGTTGACGTCTGATGCCAACGCGGACGCTGCGAGGACCTGGTTGGAACTGGATTTCCGCGGATTCGAGGTCAAGACGGTAAAACTTGTGATTGCCGACGGGAAGTGGGCAGGATTGGAAAATAACCCCAGGTGAGAGATTTGTGCGTGCACGTTTTTCTTTTCGGAGGTGTACTGATCGAGACTAGGACGCCCGAGCGTGACAGCTGGGTGACTGTTGGGAAGGAATGAGCTGTAAAGTGTACCCAAATGTGACTTTTTTGTTGTAAGAATAGTTGAAAGAAACGATGTACATGTACAGTCGAGCCATCTCTGAGCATTCGACCAAGTCACCCGAGATGAACGGACAGTAACCCCAGGCGGCTTGGTCATGCGGCTAAAATCAGAGCGCCCATGATCCGAAATAGTATGGTTCTCCGCAGCTGAGAAATGGACTCGATTGACCCAGTCTGAGCCAGCACCTACAGTGAGACCGCTTCCAACGATGACAACCCTCACCTATACGCCTATCGAAGAGATCCCCAAGGCGAGTGCGAATGAGTTATCCATTCCTTCTTGTGTGACGACACATCCTGCACACAGATCAGGGATGCCGTGCGAGCGACGTTCAAGTCGGGAGTCACCCGCCCGCTTGCATGGCGGAAACACCAGCTCCTCCAGGTAGCTCGGTTGGTCCAAACGGAGGCCGAGGCTCTCTGCAATGCCCTTGCAAAGGATTTCTCCAAGCCACGCGTGGAGGTGCTCATGGCGGAAGTCGGCGCCATCGTGGAGCGGGCGATCAAGAGCGCCGAACAGCTGGACGACTGGGCGAAACCTGAGCATCCCGATGTACCGGATTGGCAAAAGGGATGGACGCCAACGTGAGTGGTCTCCATGTCGTCATGACCCGTTATGTGGCGACCTCACACGGTCGATCTCCATGCAGTCTGCACAAGGCACCCAAGGGGACCGTGCTTATCATTTCGTATGTCAAACCCATTGGAAATTGGTCATTCCAAATTTCGTTTCAACTGATATGATCGATTGGCAGACCGTGGAATTATCCTGTCATACTCACCTTTCAACCTCTCATAGGGGCTATTGCAGCCGGATGTTGTGCTGTGATCAAGCCCTCCGAGGCCGTACCTTACCTTTCGCAGCTCCTTGCGGATCTCGTACCCAAGTACCTCGACTCTTCTGCTTACCGGATCGTGAACGGTGCGGTGCAAGAGGGGACCAAGCTACTCGAGCTCCAATGGGACCATATCTTCTATACTGGGAATGGCCGCGTCGCTCGCATCATCGCGGCTGCGGCTGCCAAACATCTCACTCCCCTAACGCTCGAACTCGGTGGGAAAAGTCCCGTCCTCGTGGACACCGCTTATGATATGGACTTGGCGGCTAAGCGCATACTGTGGGGGAAATGCAACAATGCGGGACAGGTATGTTGTCTTGCTGTCATGTCTCTCTTTTTTTCATTTCGAGGGTTGTCGTGTGATGAAAATCTACGTATCAGATTTGCGTTGCGCCCGATTACATTCTCGTGAGCTGGGCCAAACGAGACGAGCTGGTGGAAGGCTTCAAAAAGGCGTACAAGTCGTTCTTCCCCGATGGCGCGCTCAATGATTCGCATTATGGAAGCATCGTCAACGAGTTGCATTTCAACCGCTTGAGCTCTCTGCTTGACCGTACCAAGGGTAACAAGGTAACCGACGTCATTTTGGGAAGGAAAGATGCCTCGAGGAAGCGAATCGAACCTACCGTGATTACCGACATCAATGAAGATGATGCGCTATTCGAAGAGTGAGTAACGGTGCATTTGCGTGACTCATGAGGCCTTACTCGTATCCACAGAGAGATTTTTGGTCCCATCTTGCCTATCATCGCTGTCGATGGTTTGGATGAAGCAATCGATTTTATTAATGCTCGGTGCGTCAGCTCATGCGTCGGTATTTTCGGATCACGCTGACTGGCTAGAAGACCTCACCCCCTTGTGTTGTACGCTTTCACGGAGGATGACATTGTGAAGCAGAGACGTTCGTACCCTTTTCCACGTTTTGCGTGTTTCGTCTCACACGACGTCGCTTGCAGTTATCGACGAGACGCAAAGCGGCGGAATTGTCTTCAACGATACGTTTCAACAAATTGCCGGTACGTCACATGACCTCGTACCTGACACAGCATGACGTTATGGTTGCGATCCCCGCTCCACTCGTTGATGTGTCGTGAACCACGGTTTTAATGTTGCCTATTTTTTCCAGTTGCTGAACTGCCATTCGCCGGCGTCGGGGAGTCTGGATGTAGGCATATGATAATATTGGCTTATTCATCGCGGAACTAACACTGGTTTAGACGGATACCAAGTTATGAAATATACCTACGACACATTCACACAGCTGAGAAGTTCGATTGATATGCCCAAAGAGTACGTCAGTGTTTTTTCTTGGTTTTATGGCTCTGCGTGGGCATCCGCTGAATCCGTTTCTCCCTGACAGGGCGGAGCCGTTTTTGCAGCCTAGATACCCGCCTTATGGGACAGAGGCAGTGAAAGCACTCACAATGTCCGTACGATTGCCCATCCCTCGAAGCACGCCGGACGGTCGTTGAGCTGATCCGGGATGACGGAGTTTGTAAGGAGAAAAAGATGGATGGGCTGATTCGAATATCTACTGTGCTGTGTATCTATATGACATCTGCATCAATGCATCGTTTCCCGCCGCTGATGGCGCCTCCTCCGTTATGTGACTTGTAAAACGTTCGTGTTGTACTCAATAGCAAAACTCCTCTGATATCATCAGCCATCCGTAGTGCCGACGGGATCCGAGACTGAGAATTTCAATCCAGTGAGTTTATTCCGCTGGGAAGTGCCGGCAGATATCCATATTTCAATCAAACTTATGCCACAAGCACCAGGGTATCACAAGGTCTCGGCCCTGTAGATACCCGAAAAGAAGGTTAGGATTGCGCTTGGGAAAAAATCTCCTTAGATATGCGCTGCCATACTGTCAATTGACTGGAGCAATCAATTATCGATCAGGTGTGTCTTTTTGATTTGTGGCAACGCGCAATCGGCTAAAGAAAAAACTGGGGCTCCACCTGGGAGACAGGAGACCCCGAATGTAGTGGGTAACGGCAGCACAGCATGATCCCATGGTTAACCCCTCTTGTTTCGGTGTGAATGTCAGTGGTATTTATACTTCCCATACTCCATAGCACTCCCGAGGATCGCTTGTTCGACGGCATCACCCTCTGTCCTGTCCTGTCCGTCCATCGACAATGTCGACATCAGAGATTAAACAGGACATGCGCGTAGCTCATAGCGAGCATCGCCACGAACACCATACAAAGCTCGACGCCCAAACGAGAGCCATTGCGTGCGTTGGCACTTCCTAACTCTTTTTTACGCTATACGCTGACCTTGCGTGCTACGTAGCAATGCAGATGCCAGGCTGTCTAACCCCCTGCGCGGTATTCCACGCGAAAAGCTCATGACTGACGTCGAGATTTTTGCAAAAGAGAGAGGACTGGAGGACGTTCTTGACGATTTGAAAAAGGGTGCCCTTGTCGCACAGGACCCTGATGGTGCGTTGAAGAAGTCGCTCTAACTGCCGTGAGACTCACACGTGTTTCATTTAGCGCACAATCGCCTAGACATCTTCACCGACGAAGATAGACGAATCTTGAGCGATGAAGTGAACCACAAGTGGAAACAAACTGGAATGTTGTACTACGTCAGTGGTAACTCACTTTCTCATGTCAAAAGTACTGAGTTCCCACTCCAGATGGTTATCATGGCCTCCCTGGCTGCTGCCGTACAAGGCATGGACGAGGCTGTGATCAACGGCGCTCAGATTATATACCCGGCTCAATTCGGAATCGGTAGTGGGGATAGTGAGCACCCCAGTTTTATATCTGATACTACCTAGTTACACTGCCATCAATCAGGCCGTGACAGTTGGTTGGTTGGACTCATAAACTCTGCTCCATATCTGTGCGCTCGCTGGCTTTTTACTCGGGCTTCCCGTAATTAAACACGTTTACAGGTGCTGCGCAACCATTTCCTGTTGGCTCACCGACCCTCTCAATCAATGGCTTGGTCGCAAGAAAACGATTTTCATCACTTGCATGATTTCCTTCCTAACCTGCATCTGGTCCGGACTCACGAATACATGGTGGCATCTCTTTATCGCTCGGTTCTTCCTCGGATTCGGTATTGGCCCTAAATCAGCCACTGTACCTGTGTACGCTGCGGAATGTTCACCAGCACCGATCCGTGGAGCCCTGGTGATGATGTGGCAAATGTGGACCGCATTTGGTATCTTCCTTGGTGACCTCATTGATTTGGTGTTTTATTTCATCCCAAATAAGCATGGCGCCACTGGTTTGAACTGGCGATTGATGCTTGGGTCTGCGGGTATCCCCGGTCTGCTAGTCTGTATCCAAGTCCTGTTCGCACCAGAGTCGCCTCGTTGGTTGATTGGCAAGGGTCGTTATCGGGATGCCTTCGATGAACTCTGTCGCCTTCGTTTTTCAAAGGTTCAGGCCGCAAGAGATCTCTACTACATTCATATTTTACTGGAAGTGGAAAACGAGATGAAGAAGGGAAGGAACCGTATCGTGGAGATGTTTACCATTCCGCGGAACCGGAACGCAGCACTCGCTAGTTGGATCGTCATGTTCGGCCAGCAATTCTGTGGTGTCAACGTTATTGGCAAGTGTTCCATGCTTACAGAGGCATTTTCGCGCTTGACGAATATGAATAGCCTATTATTCTTCCAACATTTTCCTTGATTCTGGTTTCAGCCAGGTTGCAGCGCTTGCTTCATCCCTTGGGTTCGGTGCATTGAACTGGCTATTTGCACTCCCGGCTGTGTTTACTGTGAGTATGCACCTGTTTTCATTTTTCTCTTTTCCATTGAAAGGATGAAATGTAGATTGATACCTTTGGTCGCCGTAATTTGTTGTTGTTCACATTCCCATGCATGGCAGCTTGTTTACTCATTACGGGATTCTCATTCTGGAATACTTGGGAGCAAGGCCGTGTTGCAGGGGTGTCTATCGGAATATGTAAGTGGTTAACAATTAGCGGGATACCATCCGTCTGATGCAACCACCCCAGACCTCTTTGCGATCTTTTACTCGCCAGGAGAAGGCCCTGTTCCGTTTACCTACTCTGCAGAAGCATACCCGCTTTACATTCGTGACATTGGCATGTCGTTTGCCACTGCGACGACCTGGTTCTGGAACTTTGTGCTCTCTATCACGTGGCCATCGCTCGTCCGCGCCTTCAAGCCCCAAGGTGCCTTTGGGTGGTATGCGGCGTGGTGTATGATCCTTTGGGTTCTCATCCTCTTATTTGTTCGGGAGACCAAGAGCAAGACGCTCGAAGAATTGGACCAAGTCTTTGCAGTGCCCGCGCACGTCCATGCAGCCTATGGGCTTCGTCAGATTCCATACGGCATCAAGAAGTTTATCCTTTTCCAGAATCCTGTACCGGAGGAGCTTTATCTTGCAGAGTCGGATAGCGAGGTAAGCAGTGGGTTGGACGAGCAGGGGAAGGAGGATATACGGGACGATGTCAAAGTGTAGTCGCGTTGAAAGGACCGCGTGCTTATTTCCGCCGTGGACGGTCGTTCGACGATGCTCATGAATGTTGTGCGATCTTTGTGTATCTAATGTCTTTTAACTACATTGTAATGATTCATGATTACGAGTATCATAAGTTGGATTCAAAACTGTTCACCGTGTGGCTGTATCGCTCCAAAACCTTTTAGTTGCCACCTGCCCTAAACTGCGAATTTCTTCACCGGAAATTTTTCGCATACTTGGATTCCAGGTTGCGGTCGATAGCAATTCCTACGAAAGTCATACCAATGTGCTGGTGAGTCCAGGACTACGACCCATTTCCCTGAATTTTCCAAGGATGAGACCATCATTCGTTCAGTTATCCCTGTCTTAACATCCATGTCGAGACGTTTCCTACTAGTCTGATATCATCCCATTACCCTACTTTTCAAGTAAATCGTATACTCACTCGTAAACTCGCCCTTGCAGGATCGTGATCTGTGGTGGCAATGGCATACATTTTTAGAATGCAAAATCTGGTCGGCTTGTAAACTTTCACTGCACGAATAGAATTACTCTTGATGTCACGTCGTGATCGTATCATCGTCGCAAGTATCACCGTGCGCCGGTCGAAACTTCAAGACCATGCGGCGATTTCCATTAATACCTGATGAATTCTGTAGTGGACCACAAAGAGGCATTCCTCGATTGTTGACTCCCGACTATCATCTAAAAAAATTCTATACAGTCACGTCGAACGTTGCAGAACCCACTGGCCTCAACGTAAACCCGCCCTGTGCGATCTCCGCAACCCCACTGACGAACACTGCCCAATGCCTGCCAGCCGACTGTCTGGTTCACATAATTGGTGTTGGCAGCTACCACCAGCGTTTTCACCCCAGTAGCTTTCCACTTTGCTACAGACGCACGCACCCCCAGCGACGTACGCCGTGCGCGCCGACGCAGGGTTAAACAAGTACGGCGTGATCTTGGGTAAACTCAATGCAAAGGCAAACGGGGAATTTCTGATGTCTGGAGTTGTGCGGGGACGTCTTCAACTCCGTAACACGTCCTGTTGAGAGGTACAGCTGCCCTGTCACCGGTGCGATGCTCATGCAGTTGTCACAACCGCAGTCACCATACTCGGTTTCCATTCGTTGGACCAGGCGGCTGGGGCGTCGATGAGAATGCTAGCAGGCGACAAGACATCCTCCGTGAGGTATGGTCGGATGTCGGGCGCGCATCAAAGAGCGGGGAGGAAATCGCAAGACGGGGACGGAAGTTTACCTCCCGACGGAACAATGCTCTCTGTGGACATGTAGCTCTTCCAACACCTGACGCGGTGACAAACGACCGGACAGTGTCAACGTCTGCGGAGAAGACGACGTACCATGTTTGGCGAGGGCTCTGATGAGGAGGTATGGGGTAAGAACGCCAGCGATAGCGACTCGACGCATGGTGAGAACGGGGATAGGGTTACAGTGTTTGGGACACCTGCTCGGTGGCCTTTGAGAGAAAAGCGACTAATCTGGTGGGTTGTGCAATGAGTAGTGCAAGGGATCCGGGTTGCATTTACACCTTGTATCAGTCCAAATCCCCGCCATTGGGAACTATCGGAGTATCGATCTCCGGTATCCCATATATGCATTATAGCAATGTCAGCTGAAACAAATGCACATGACAGGCGCGTCACTTCTTCCATTAACCAATGACCTCCACCGTATGGCCGAACTTGAAGACCTGTGACGGTAGTAACGACTACGCAGAAAGCTTCAGATCACGCTTGTCTCATAAGCCTCGCCATCCGGCACCCTAAACCGGGTTTTTTTTTCTTTGCTAAATAGCTGACCTTGCGTGCATTGTAGTAATTCAGACTGAGTCCCCTCGGTCACGGTATTCCTCGCGAGTCTGACAACTAGACCAGATATATATCAATATATTCGCCAAAAAGAAGATATGTTCACCATATACCCGAGAAACTGTGTCATAACCTTAATGTGGGCTTCTGTTGGTCTCTGCGCATTCACGACGAACACTGCAGAGCCGACTGACCCCAACGTAAACCTTCTCTGCGCGGTCTCTGCAATCCCACTGACAAACACCACCGTCGCACTCGTCCCCTCGAGGCCCAGTGCTTGCCAAGTGACAGTCGTTCACGTAACTGGTGTTGGTTGCCAACACGAGTGTTTTCGTCCCCATCGCCTTCCATGTCGCCGCGGGCGCGCCTCCTACAACGCATACCTTGCACGCCAACGCAGGGGTTGAACAAGTACGGCGCGATCTTGGGTAAACTCAGCGTAAACGCAGAAGAGGAGCTCTTGATGTCTGCCGTTGTTGAGTCGTTCCATAAGACGACGCTCAATGCACCTTGGTTAATACCAGTGATGCTTTGCACGACCCATTCCTCACCCGTTGGCGTAGTCAACCAATATCTGAGACGTCACAGTGAACAGCTTACTGCGGTAACTGAGACGGGTGCACCAACACACTCGGAACCGCCAAACGCTTGTGGAATAGTCCATGCAGTCTTGGTACGCTCCCACCCCATCACTTTCAATCCATTCTTGAAACTCGCTACGGGATCGCTGGTGTCAAATAGGTGCTGATGCCGTTGTTTGTAGGGACGGCTACAGCTCCATAATACGCCTTGTTGGAAGGTGCGGCCGCTGCATTGCCGGCAGGGATGCTTGCGCAGTTGTCGCATCCGCAGCAGCAGTCTTTGAGCGTGCATAGCGTGTCCCATATTTTGGACCAGGTGACGTTGTTCTCGACCATATACACATCCCGCATAACAACGTCTGTGCCGGCTGTGTGCAAAGACCAGTATAGTCCTGGCGATTGAGGACGAGACTGACGGGGCGATAGCCGCCCAGGCTATAAATCGGCGACCGAGATTGCATTCAGCGGGTCGGATGTGTCATCAGGTTCGGAGATGGGTCCGATTTTTAATCATGTTTACTTACTCAGCGACTGCAGCCGCGTTCATGTAGGTGTAACTTGAACGCGTGTCGTACGTGAGATATAATTCGACTTCTTGCATCCTGTCGATGTCCATGTTCAAGGCGGTCAAGTCGTCGAATGGTAGAACTGGGTGGATTTGCTCCTCAGATCAACAACGATGTCATGTAGCCAAGGATAGACATCCGATTGCGAACCTGCGGGCGGATTCGAGGATAAGGAGGCGTTCAAACGGACCGAAACCCATCCTTGTTCATTCACACCCGAGAGGCCCTGTCCAAATAGGTAAAAAATCCAATAGGGAGCACAGGCTCATACGTCCTACCGAGTCCAGTAGCAGGTTTTGATAGCAACGTCCCCGTTCGAGGGTCCATCATCTTTTGGGGTCCGTAGTCATGACCCGAAAAGCCCATTAAGTGACAAGCTACTAAAATATTGTACCAACACTTGATTTGTTACCACGGTAAGTATTTATTAATTCGGTGGTGGTCTAGATAGCTGCCGCGAGAACTAGACGACCATAGATGAGTATCAACGCGGTCAGGATATTAGTTTACACAGCCACTCGGACGCGATAATATACTTAATGTCCATAATTGTAACCAATGAAAATTCAAATTGGACCTACAGCGACCGTGCCCTTGTTCGTTAATCACGGAGGTACGTTAAATATCCGTCCAAATGAGTGTAATATTCAATAGGGAACATGGGCTCGTACGTCCCACCAAGTCCAGTAGCGGGCTTGGCTAACAGTGCCTCCGTCTGAAGATCCACCTTTGTCACCGAGCTATTCGTCGGATTCGGTAACACGGATAAGGCCGTCGTCGCAAAATGAGCCTGTGAGCCATACATCACTTCGCACGAAAGATTATACGCCGCCATCTGAGGTGTGGTGTCTTTTTGATTTGTGGCAACGCACGATCGGCTAATGAAAAAAACTGGGGCTCCACCGGGGGATAGGAGACTCCGAATGCAGTAGAATCATGGCAGCACAGTATGATCCCATGGTTAACCCCTCTTGTTTGGATACCCAGTGGTATTTATACACTTCTTAACACTCAGGAAGACCGCTTGTTGACGGTATCATCCTTTGTCTCGTGCTGTCCGTCCATCGACAATGTCTACGTCAGAAATTAAACAGGACGTACGCGTAGCTCATATCGAGCACAACCACGAACACCGTCCAAGACTCTACGCCAAAACGAGAGCCATTGCGTGAGTCGGCACTTCCTACTTTTCTTTACGCTATACGCTGACCTCGCGTGCCACATAGCAATGCAGATGCCAGGCTGTCTAACCCCCTGCGCGGTGTTCTACGCGAAAAGCTCATGACTGACGTCGAGAATTTTGCGAAAGAGAGAGGACTGGAGGACATCCTTGAGGATTTGAAAAAGGGTGCTCTTGTCGCACAAGACCCTGATGGTGCGTCAAAGAAGTCGTTCTAACTGCCGTGAGGCTCACGTGTTTCATTTAGCGTACAATCGCCTAGACACCTTCACCGACGAAGACAGACGAATCCTGAGCGATGAAGTGAACCACAAGTGGAAACAAACTGGAATGTTGTACTACGTCAGTGGTAACTCACTTTCTCATGTCAAAAGTACTGAGTTCCCGCTCCAGATGGTTATCATGGCCTCCCTGGCTGCTGCCGTACAAGGTATGGACCAGTCTGTGATCAACGGCTCTCAGATTATATACCCGGCTCAGTTCGGAATCGGTAGTGGGAATGGTGAGCACCCCAGTTTTACGTCTGATACTACCTGACTACACTGCCATCAATCAGGCCGTGACAGTTGGTTGGTTGGACTCATAAACTCTGCTCCATATCTGTGCGCTCGCTGGCTCTTTACTCGGGCTCCCGTAGTGAAACACGTTTACAGATGCTGCTCAACCATCTCTTGTTGGCTCACCGACCCTCTCAATCAGTGGCTCGGTCGCAAGAAAACGATTTTCATCACTTGCATGATTTCCTTCCTAACCTGCATCTGGTCCGGACTCACGAATACATGGTGGCATCTCTTTATCGCTCGGTTCTTCCTCGGATTTGGTATTGGCCCTAAATCAGCCACCGTGCCTGTGTACGCTGCGGAATGTTCACCAGCACCGATCCGTGGAGCACTCGTGATGATGTGGCAAATGTGGACCGCGTTCGGTATCTTTCTTGGTGATCTCATTGATTTGGCATTTTATTTCATCCCAAATCAGCCTGGCGTCACTGGCTTGAACTGGCGATTGATGCTTGGGTCTGCGGGTATCCCTGGTCTGCTAGTCTGTATCCAAGTCCTGTTCGCACCAGAGTCGCCTCGTTGGTTGATTGGCAAGGGTCGTTATCGGGATGCTTTTAATGAACTCTGTCGCCTTCGTTTTTCAAAGGTTCAGGCCGCAAGAGATCTCTACTATATTCATATTTTGCTAGAAGTAGAAAACGAGATGAAGAAGGGAAGGAACCGTATCGTGGAGATGTTTACCATTCCGCGGAACCGGAACGCAGCGCTTGCTAGTTGGATTGTCATGTTCGGCCAGCAATTCTGTGGTGTTAACGTTATTGGCAAGTGTTCTATGTTTACAGAGGCATTTTCGCGCTTGATGAATATGAATAGCCTATTATTCTTCCAATATTTTCCTTGATTCTGGTTTCAGCGAGGTCGCGTCGCTTGCTTCGTCCCTTGGGTTCGGTGCATTGAACTGGCTACTTGCACTCCCGGCCGTGTTTACTGTGAGTATGCACCTGTTTTCATTTTTCTCTTTTCCATTGAAAGGATGAAATATAGATTGATACCTTTGGTCGCCGCAATTTGTTGTTGTTCACATTCCCATGCATGGCGGCTTGTTTGCTCATTACGGGATTCTCATTCTGGAATACTTGGGAGCAAGGCCGTGTTGCAGGGGTGTCTATCGGAATATGTAAGTAGTTAACAATCAGCAGGACACCATCCCTCTGATACAACCACCCCAGACCTCTTTGCGATCTTTTACTCGCCAGGAGAAGGCCCTGTTCCGTTTACCTACTCTGCAGAAGCATACCCGCTTTACATTCGTGACATTGGCATG
>JBBPMM010000895.1:0-11715 GCA_038090335.1 Solioccasus polychromus
GTTGATTGAAAGCATGCCTAGAAGGATTCAAGCAGTGCTTAAAGCAAAAGGAGGCTATACCAAGTACTAAAGTACTAAATACCCTTTGTTTTTCAAAAGCTCCAAAACCCTTTCAATGATGTTACCAATTTATGTTGCTTATAACTCAACCACATTTGGACCAAATCACATGACATAGGGGGCAATTTTGTAGCCAAGAGTATGTACTTTTACGGTTTCTTTTTCTTATTCTCTCCAAAGTTTCCTGTTTTCCCTGATAGTCTTTCCTGTTTTTCCCGCATTCTATTCCTTCTTTTCCTGTATTCCAAGTTCCTCCATTTTGCCTTGTAGCACCAGAGCTAAGGGTTACTTATTATAGTCTTCATTCTCCAGAACTTTCTAGATAGTTTCCTTTTTCCTCTTGGTCTGTGTGCAACCCTACTACCTATAAATAGGTAGACTTCCTATCCCTGTACCTTAGCTAGTTCTACGCAATCCAAGCCTAGTAACCAGCAAGCCGCTCAATGGGGAGCAAGACTATCACCATTCCAGTACTTCATGCCACTGCTCTAAGGGCCTTCATCGCACATCAAGGTGTGACCTACCAGTTGATCATCTTTCTTGCTACTGTTCAATAGGATATTCCATACAGATGCATTGATACCCTTTATTGGGAGACAACCATCCTTGTTGTAATCATCTTGGGATTACCACAAAGACATATCAGTATCTTCCATTGAGTCTATCTCATTAGTTACTAGCTGAGTTACTAGCCTCAGCATAACATACTAACTTTCTCTCCAGCAAAGCTTGGTGTGATTATTCCAGGTGATTGCAGTGCACAAAGTGCACTGCATCAGGGTTAGTTATTGAAAGGGTTTTGGAGGTCACTGTAATTGCAGTGTTACGGTTGCACTATTTGCCTCTATCTTTTTCCTCTGCTTCCTAATCTTCCTGTGATATTCCTATTTTCCCTGAGTTTTGTTCCTATTCTTTCTGCTTCTGAATTCTTCCGTTTTACCTTGTAGTACCGGAGCTAAGGGTTACCCAGTATAGCTATCATTTCCCAGAACATTCTAGATAGTTTCCTTTTCCTTCTTGGTCTGTGTGTAACTCTTCTACCTACTGTAAATGACTACCATGGCCATACATAATATTATTAACCCCTTATGGAACTGGTGGCATGACAATTTTGATCTTTCTTGGAAGTAGAGTAGGGTAGTAACAAGTAAATAATGAGTAATTTAGGATATTAAGAGGCAACCATAGCAACTCTTGAAGAATTATACTGGAAAGGATATTGTCTTAAGTCACTAGAGAGAAAAACTATGTGTGATATACCTACTGTTATGTAAGTGTGGCTGTACCCATTACCAAGTTGAGATTGTATTCTCCAACAGCAACTGTGGTGTCAAATGAGTGTGGTGTTAAATGAGTAGAACAGGCAGAGCAACAGAACAACAACCAGCACAATGCAGTGCTGGGCAGTAGTTTATTAATTTCGATTTAATTCATCAATCAATGGTGTCACGTGACCAAAAGCGAGAGCGAAAACGAAAGCAAAAAGTGCCAACCCTGACCTCCCCTAGTAACTCTCTATTATTTTGCGACGATCGCTGGAGTTTGCAACGCTTTCGTACTCTCGTGGTGGGCTTCGCACACCCCAACCAAGTACCAGGACAACATCCGAGTTTCATCGCGGAGGTAGATACATAACAAAAGAGACGAGAAACTGCAACTACAAATGCGTACAGCTTACTGGACTTGATATCAGACAGGAACGAGACAGACAACCAAATCCACGCACGAATTGGAGGGCAGCACCCTTGGTCTTCTTTTCACCGCCAAGTTCGAAGCTAAAACAGGGTGTGAACCGGCATCAAGGACGAACCAAGATACGACGTACTGTTTGCATCGCTTCAATGCTAACTGCATCTTGTATTTGCACACCGTGCATTCTAGTCTTAACACAACTTTTTTCGTTGTTTTGGCCTAGAACGAGTGATGTAAGAGTCTTGACCAAAGCCGGAGACGCTCTGAAACCACCCTACCTTCTTGTGGAAGACAGGCTTAGTCTGGCCACCATAACCTGATTGTTTACGGTCGTATCGACGTTTTCCTTGGGCGAATAGCGAATCCTTTCCCTTTTTGTACTGCGTCACCTTGTGGGGCCTGGAGTAAAGTAGTGAAGATTTTTTGAAAGGTACACTCTATCGCAGGCACGTACGTATGCTTCTTGCACGTCTTTCCCTTGCAGACTTAGAAAAAAAAATGAGCTTGATGTAACAACCGCTATACCTGCATGACTTACACGTTCGTCGTGTCCTATATTTGAGCAGATAAGAGGTGAGGCGAAATGATGGCGCACGGACAAGGATACTTACTTGGGAATGTTGACCATCGTTTTCGGTGTTGGCGTTGGCGTTGACAAGCCTTGAGGGGTACACGGTTGGTGTGTGTACTGGGCAGTTTACAATTAAGATTCACACTCCGACATGTAGTGGATGTGACGCACGTGTCACTGAATTCCGAGAATCCGAAGAAAAAGTTTCGAGCTATGTATACCTTGTCAAAGGCAATGACGACGGAAATGGCCACCCCAGTCGCTCTACCCCCATCCGTGTTCACATTACCTCAGACTGCTCAGCTTGAAGCCCTCTATACGATCATCCGAGACAAGAAGACCAGTCGCGGTGACTTTCTCTTCTACTCTGACCGGATCATCCGCTTGCTAGTAGAAGAAAGCCTGAATCATCTCCCCGTTGTGCCAAAGACCGTGGAGACGCCTACCGTACGTGACCGTGACCTGGATGCTCTTAATGAAGGTGTATCATATACCATGGTCGTGTAGGGGTCCAAGTACGATGGCGTCGGATTCGAAGGCAAGATATGCGGTGTGTCTATATTGCGCGCCGGTGAGGTAAGCTGAACACTGTACGATGACGTTTCCCCCCCTGCACATCCGTATCACTAGGCAATGGAGGCAGGTTTACGTGAAGTGTGCAGGAGTGTTCGTATCGGTAAGATTCTCATCCAAAGGGTTTGTCGGTTAATTTTCATTCGGAATACACTAAATACCGTTTGGGTTAGGATGAAGAAACGGCCCTCCCTAAATTATTCTACTCCAAGGTGAGACTTGGACTATCAACTTAGAGTTCATCCCAGCATTGTTACAGCTTCCAGAGGACATTGCGTCACGTTACGTTCTCCTTCTAGACCCTATGCTTGGTGCGTTAGTGTCGTATATTCGCTATTTTACCTCATTTTTCGTTAGCTACCGGAGGATCGGCCATGAAAGCCGTCGAGATCCTTAAAGAGCACGGCGTTCCCGAAGAGCGCATTATTTTCATCAATTTGGTAGCCATTACCTTTCCCTAACGCATTCAGTACAGTGACATCCCCCAAGATCGCTGCTCCAGAGGGTTTAACTGCATTCTGCACCAAGTTTCCCGCACTGCGTGTGGTTAGATCACTCTCTTCCATGTCGACTCGGGACTAACGTGCACCCGAAGATCACGGGGTGGATTGATAAGGGTCTCAATGAGAAAGCGTACATCATACCGGGTCTCGGCGACTTCGGCGAAAGACGGTACGTGTAGCTCTATTCCTGGCATTTAAGTTTTGTACCCCATCTGCAAACCGCTAGGTACTGTGAGTAACGACGCTGAAGGATCCCAATATGAATCCAGATAAATGTACTCTTACATGCAATACAATGACGCGTTCCTGATACCTATCTGTGCAAATCACAATACACGATAATCGACTCTGAAATGCGATTCAACACATGCGATGTCAGAGAATGATAAACAAAATGGTACCTTGACTAGGCGAGCGGGCTCACCTTTTCCAGACATATAGGTCATAGCAGTATCAGTAACCGTAAGTTAACTGTAGGAATGCAATATATCAGCATGTTGGTGCATGCCAGGGCCTGTTTGAGTTTACACTATGAGAACTTTGTTACAGAAATAGGGACCCTGGGACTTTCTTTCTGTTTTATCCTTAATTTTGCCCTGCTGTACCAGAGCAGTACTTTTCCTTTTCTTTACATTCTCTGGAACATTCTAGAATAGTTTCCTTTCTCTACTTGGTCTGTGTGCAGACCCTGTACCTATAAATAGCTGGTCTAGTACTTAGGATTGGTAGCTAGTTCTACACAATCCAAAGCTAGTAACCAGCAAGCTGCCTCAGTGTGAGAACCACCATCCCCCTCTATCAACCCTTAGTCTTGACCATGATTC
Organism: Solioccasus polychromus; assembly: GCA_038090335.1. Taxonomy (NCBI): domain Eukaryota; kingdom Fungi; phylum Basidiomycota; class Agaricomycetes; order Boletales; family Boletaceae; genus Solioccasus; species Solioccasus polychromus. The sequence continues at coordinate 4,224 of JBBPMM010000895.1, forward strand.
TTGTCCAGTGCAATCTCCTCATTTGACTCACCTTCATCTAGAGAGGACAGGATGTACTTGTCATTATAGTCATCACTGTTTAGCCAGGACTCCATCTGTTATGGTTTTGTGGACCCCTATCCCTTTTTTCCTATTCTTTCCGTTGACTTCCTATATTTTCCGACCATTGTTCCTATTTCTTCCGTCTTCTGTTTTCTTCCATTTTACCTTGTAGCACCGGAGCTAAGGGTTACCATTTATAGTTAGGAATCCTCCGGGACATTCTAGATAGTTTCCTTTTTCTTCCTGGTCTGTGCACATCTTCTCTACCTATAAATACCTAGATTCCCTATGTTTGTACCTTAGCTAGTTCTACGCAATCCAAGCCTAGTAACCAGCAAGCCGCTCAGGGTGAGCGAGATCTAGCAACCATTCCAGTCATCCAGTACTCTCTTCTCGAAGCCTCCATAATCACTCGGAGAGGGGTACGTCAACAGATTTATATCTTCTTTGCTACCATCACACAGGAAGTACCAGAAGGAAGGGTAGATATCCTCACTTGGGAGGAAACTATGTTGGTCTTGATTATCTTAGGGATACCTCGTCGAAGGATACGAGTCTACCATCAACTCTATCATATCAGTTACTAGCTGAGTTACTAGCCTCAGCGTAACACCATCATTGCTTTCCCCCATGTCACTAGCTGAGTTCCTAGCCTCAACATAACAAAAGAACTAGCTCCCCTCTATGTCCTCTTACCTAAGAGGATGATCAACCTTCCAACATAGTTTCCCCCAGAGGACCCCCTGTTCCCTCTGTCTTCCACAGAAAGAAGAAACTCCATTGTGCTGCCCCTTACTCTTCTTTCCCTGCTGTCCCTCTCCAAGAAGGCCCTAGTTCTCTAGCCATGGAACATCCAGAATAGCCCAGAGCTCCTATCAAGGTTGAAGAAGAAGTCTACCAAGAAGTAGAAGCAGACTGGGAAAAAGAAAATGCTTCTCTACCTGAAGAAGAGGTCCAGCAAAGAATCACTCAAAGTTGCCATCTGCTAGAAGAAGAAGTCCAAGAGAGAGAGAAATGAAGAAAAATGTCCAAGGCCACTGAACTCAAGGCTGGTTTTCCTGATGACTATTCTGGAGAATCTGAGGATGCCATTAGGTAGATGATGGCAATGAAAGCATACTTTAAAATGAATGCTGACCTTTATGATGAATCCTCTATTGTCCTAACTATGCTCAATAAGATGAGCAAAGGTCAATAAAGAACCTTTTCTGAAGGATGGTTCTATCATCTTGATAATCCTGCCATCAAACCCAAAGACAAAACCTTTGATGCCCTCACTATAGATTTCTCAAAAACATTCTTTCCATTTGATGTGGCAAGCAAAGCCCATTAAACCATGTGAACCCTATTGCAAAATACTAAGGACAAAGATGGGTTTGCTAAATATGTAGCAGACTTCTCCCTTGCAGCTGCCCAAACCAAGATCTCTGACAAAGACACACTCATTGAGTACTTCAGAAAGGGACTCAACAAGAAAATCATCACCAATATCCTCTCCATGTCAAATGTCCCTACCACCCTTCATGGATGAATGAAACAAGCAAGCAAATTCAATACTCAACAAGAGCAAATTCATGACATGAAGAAAGGTCTAGGCTGGAGGGACTTTGTCCAAAGGAAAGATCTGAATGTCATGGAAGTTGATGCAGTTTGACTCTCCCTGGTAGATAAAGCCTGCCACATTTGAGAAGAAAGATACTTTATTTATCATAAGAAGGGCTGTATCACTTGAAACCATCCTAGAGATCAGAAGAAGGAAGAAGGATCCCAACCCAGTTGTCCCCTTAGGAACCCCACTTGTATTGCCACCACCAAGATTGAAAATTCAGACCCCCTTCTAATACATAAAAACCCCTCTACCCCTTCAAAGCTGGAAAAGTACCTCAAGGTACATACTGGTAAGGGTCCTCAAGACTTGCTTTGAGGGGGAAAAAGCCAAAGAAGAAAGGGTGGCAAGGGTCCAAATTAAATATACAGACTTGAATTTTTAAAACAGAGGAAAATTTCAGCACCCTTTCCTCCAGAATGTTCTGCTCCTTTCATTAGTACCAATAGGAAATAAAAATCTATCCACCTCCCTATTTTGTTATCACAAGGAGCCAAAACTGCTGAAGTAAAAGCCCTCCTCAATTCTGGGGCAGCCAAAAATTTCATTGATCCTGTAGCTGTTGCAAAGTATAATTTTTCCACCAAACAGTTAAAAGTCCCAATCAAAGCATCAAATGTCAATGGAACAGAAAACCATAGGGGTTTTATTAGAAAGGAAACCTATCTTGTTGTAAAAATAGGAAAAAGGGAAGAAGTAATACATTTTCTAGTCCTCAATCATGGGGAAGATCAAGCCATCCTTGGATTACCCTGGTTCATGAATGTAAACCTGATCATCAATTGGAAACTCTGAAGAATCTCTATTCTCAATACTCCTGAATTCAATAATGCTGAAGGAGAGGCACTAGAACAGAAGAATATGAAGAATTCTTGTCCATCTTTGAAGAAAAGACTCATGACCTTCTTCCTCCATCCTGTCCATTTGATCATGGAATAGATCTTGACAACTCTTTTGTCCCTCAAGTAGCAAAGGTTTATCCATTAAATCCCAAGAAACTTCAAGTCTGCAAGGAGTTTGTTGAAGAACATCTATGAATGGGAAGGATAGTACTGTCAAAGTCTCTCCTTCTTTTTTGTAGCAAAAAAGGATGGCTCTTTGCAATCTTGCCAATATTATCAATACCTCAACTCACACACCATCAAAAATGCTTACCCTCTTCCTTTAATTTCCTTCATCACCCCCTTTGGGTTATTTGAATCCACAGTGATGTTCTTCAGTCTACATAATTCCCCAGCCACCTTTCAAGCATTCATGAACAATGCCCTTAGAGATCTAATCTTGGAGGAGTGGATCATAATCTACATGGATGATATCCTCATCCACTTGACTAATAATGAGGAACACAGAGAATGGACATGGTGAGTCCTTCACTATCTTCAAGAACTTTGCCTATCTCTCGAAATCTCAAAATGTTCCTTTAACACACCCAGGGTGGAATACCTATGTATACCTAGAGATGATCATAGAGAACCACTGAGCCACCATGGATCCTGCAAAGCTTAAAGCTATTGAAGAATAGAAACCTCCCCAGTCTGTCAAGGAAGTATGGTCATTCCTAAGATTCTATAACTTCTATAGAAAATTTATCACAACTTCTCTATGATCACTCAACCACTCATCAAACTAACAAAGAAATCCACTCCTTGAAAATAGGAAAATCCTTAGGGCCTGCTTTTTTAACCCTCCAAAAAATATTCATGTCTATCCTGGTCCTTTGTCTCCCTAATGTCAATAACACCTTCTTCATTATGACTGACACCTCATTAGTAGCTACTGGAGGAATCCTCATGCAAAAAGATGCTAATGGCAACCTCCATTCCTGCATGTATCTCTCAAAAACCCTCTCTCCTACTGAATGAAACTACAACATCTATGACAGGGAACTCCTTACAGTCATCCATGTGCTTTATGAGTGGTGACACTACCTACAAGGGACAATGCATCCTGTCACTATTCTCACTGACCACAAAAACCTCTTGTATTCTGCAAACCATGGAAACTTTCCAAATGACAAGCATGATGGCTATTGTTTCTTCAAGACTTTGATCTCATCTTTACCCACCTTCCTGGTTCTCACATGGATCCAGCAGATGCCCTCTCCAGAAAAGATGATATTGACATGGCTGATGACAATCAAGCAGTCACTCTACTACCTGACTCAGTTTTTATCTGAACCATCAATTTAGCCCTTGCTGACAAAATCACCATTTTCTCCTCCTGTGACCCACTTGTTCTTGATGCCATCTCTAAGGCTACTGTAAACTCTCCACTGTTCCCTAGATCATCCCTCAATGATTGGTCTTTTGAAAATGGACAATTATATTTTAAAAACTGTCTTTACATCCCTGAATTCCTCTGACATGATGTCATTTCTTTTGTTCATAACTCATTTGCTGGTGGACATGGTGGAATCCATCATACACAGGCTCTTGTCACCTGTGATTTTTGGTGGCCTGGATTATCCACCTTTGTATGACACTTTGTGAATGGCTGTGCCATTTGTCAACAAAACTCACCCAATCATTCTACCTCCTTTACTGATTCCATCTTCTGCCACTCATCCTTTTTAACAAATCTCAGTTGACCTAATCACTGATCTCCCTCCATCCCATGGTTTTGATTCTGTCATAGTTGTGGTCAACCATGAGCTTACTAAGGGGGTAATTTTCACCCCTTGTTCTAAGACCATTGATGTGGAGGGTATTGCACAACTCTTTTTAGAAAAAGTTTTCCCTCATTTTGGTCTATACTCCTTGTGTATCTCTGATAGAGGCCCTCAATTTGCCTCTGCCTTTACAAGAGAACTTGCCTGACTCTTGAATTACAACTTACAATTGTCTACTGCATATCATCCCCAAACTGATGGGGAAACCAAACAGGCTAACCAGTCTCTTGAAACCTACCTCTGGATCTTCTTCAAGGGACAACCAGACAAATGGGTGGATTTACTCCCATTAGCCAAGTTTTCTTACAACTCCAATGTCCATGCCTCCACTCAAAGAACTCCATTCTCTCTTATGATGGAGTAGGAACCCCATGTCTATCCCCCTCTTAGAAAAACCTTTATCCCAGCTTTGGAAAAATGTCATTCCCTTTTGGAAGAAGCTAGAAAGAAAGCCTTAGCACCTCATAAGAATACTGCTTGAATCATGAAAGAAAAAACATTTTCCAAATTTAAACCCTGGAAAATTGGAGATAAAGTGTGGTTAGAAGCATGGAATCTCTGTTTCCACCACACCTCTAAAAAACTTTTACCATGGAGGGAAGAACCCTTCAAAATCTCACAAGTCATATCTTCAATCACCTATGAACTCCAACTTCCACCATCATGGAAAATTCACAACATGTTTCATGCCTTCCTCTTATTATCCTATTGAAAAACACCAGAACATGGCCCAAATTACCTAAAACTGCCATTGAAAGAGATAGAAGGTGAAGAAGAATGGAAAGTCAAAGACATCCTTAATCACCAAAGAACATAAGGACAAAGACAATACCTCATAAAATGGAAGGGGTACTCCTCAGCCAAAAATACCTAGGAACCCAAATCCAAACTGGGAAATGCTTCTGAAGTATAAAAACCATTCACATCTCCAAACTCTAACCAATCCTCTTTTCATCACAACCATGACATCCAACCTCACACTCCTCACCTTCATCCCTATTCACACCAAATGACTTCCTGACCACCATCACTGCATTCTATTTGGAACCATCCTTGCAGACCCTTGTGTAGCCTTTTGCATTGAAAAAGATCCCTTATGGGATTAAGCTATCACACTCCAAGTGATGTTACATCTCTACCTTCAAATTTTATCTATGGATTTACTTTTATGAACAGTTTCACCCCAATGCTTCCCATCATGCCCAACAGGGCATTAATGACTCCCTTTACCAAACCTGTACTCATACTCTAATATTATGTTCTATGAAGGTTTTTGGTTCTTCATCAATCATATCTCCAGAAGTGTCCTACAACCCATCCTCATCCCCCTCCTTTGCTTCTTCTCTACTTCAAAAAGAGATACCTATGATGGACATCCCCAAACTCCTACCTCTCATATACACCTGCACCTCATTCCTGCTAGACCTACCAACCCTCTGACATACTCCCCCTCTCTAACTCAGATTCCATCACCAGTCTACCATTTTCATACCCCCACTCCTCCACAGACCCTCAGATATATTTCTCCCTGACACTAATCCTTATCCTACCTCTGGGCATATCCACTCCCCTTCATCAGGCTCTTTATTGTCCTATGGAAGCCCAATCTCTGTCCCACCACCTTGACCTTCTACCCCCCTGCCAGACAACCTAGAGGCAGTTCTAATGTGCATAGATTCACTGATGGAGATGGCAATCCCTCCACTGCCCTTGGCTCCCAAGCCAATCCCATAGACATGGATAATCTCTTGTCATGCATTCCCCATCAAGGACTATGTTTCAAGTGCCATCAACTGGGGCATTGGTTTGGGGAATGCATTTGCTACAGATGTCCAAAGTGTTTCTTATGGGCCCCTCACATATTCAAGGATTACCATGTGAACTGTATTGAAACATTGGACATTCTTATTGGACTTGTCCATTTCTACTAATCCCCCTATGGAATTTTCTAGTTTGAGTAGTAACTTGAATGCTTAAATAGGAAGTAATGTTACAGAAATAGGGACCCTGGGACTTTCTTTCTGTTTTATCCTTAGTTTTGCCCTGCTATACTAGAGCAGTACTTTTCCTTTTCTTTACATTCTCCAAAACATTCTGGAATAGTTTCCTTTCTTTACTTGGTCTGTGCACAGACCCTGTACCTATAAATAGCTGGTCTAGTACTTAGGATCAGTAGCTAATTCTATGCAATCCAAAGCTAGTAACCAGCAAGCTGCCTTAGTGTGAGAACCACCATCTCCCTCTATCAACTCTTAGTCTTGATTGCAACTCTTGTCCAGTGCAATCTCCTCATTTGACTTGCCTTTGTTCAGAGAGGACAGGACATACTCATCATTATAGTCATCACTGTTTGGCTGGAACTCTATCATCACTTTCCTCCACATCACTAGCTGAGTTTCTAGCCTCAGCATAACACTCTGCAGACACAGCAACAATTATTTCACACTCAGATGATGGTTGACCACCTCTTTTTCCATGTCATAGTGACTTCATAAATGATGAGCTATTACAGTGCTTGACACTTGTTGATATGCTTGGCCTGCTTGACACTGTCTCCAATATATGGTAGGAACTGTTTGAATTTCATAGCATAGCCCTGATCATCTTTTTCAGTACATAGTTAGATAAGAGGCCATCTGAGTATACTGTATGAACTTAAGGACATCATCATGTGAGAAGATTATGATGTTCTTCAGAGACTGAATGTATCATTGGATAGAGCCTTGTTCATTTTGAGAAGACCCTTAGAACTAAAACTTTGGGCTTCACTGATACACTGAGCAACAAAACTGTTGCAATAACTAACCCTAATGCAGTGCATAAATCACACTGCAAGCACTTCTGGGAATTTTACTTACCTTTGAGATAACCAAATAAAATACAATTAAATGGCTACAAATTGGTCCCTTTTTCATATAATTTAGCCCAAATGTGGCTGAGATATTTCCATTTTAAATCACCTATGTCATTGCAACAGTTTTGTTGCCAATACAGTGGCTCAAAAAACTGTCCCAATGTTTGGTCATTTTGCACTAAATGCACCAAAATGCAATAACACCTAAATCTTGTCCTAAACCTTGGCTGTATGAATGGAAGAGCTTACTCTTGGCTACAGAATTCATCTATGAATCAAAACATTTGGATCAGATTTGGGCAAATGGCAGCCATTTCAAATG
>JBBPMM010000897.1:0-11714 GCA_038090335.1 Solioccasus polychromus
CGGTGGTCGCCGGAACATTAAAAAATGTTCGGGAGTTTCCCGATAGGAGGATAACAGCGAAGCATGAAAGACATTGTGGATTTTCCAGGATGGGGGTAGGTGAAGTTCATAGGCAAGAGGGGAGACGACTTTAGAGATCTCAAAGGGTCCCTCCCATCAAGGGAGGAGCTTCTTGGAGGTGTGATGGAAACGAAGGTTCCGGGCTTCCAACCATACCTTATCTCTGACCTTCCAGGGTTTAAATTTAGAAAAGGTCCGTTCCTTCATGATTTGAGCAGAATTCTTGTGAGCTGCTAAAGCTTCTTTCCATGCTCCATCAAGGAGGGTAATGCGTTCTTCCAGAGCTGGGATGAATGTCTTCCCAAGGGGGGGGTATCCCCTAGGTTCATATCTGAACATCAGGGAAAATGGGGTTTTCTGGGTGGAGGTGTGGATGTTGGAGTTGTGGGAGAATTTGGCAAGGGGTAACAAAGTGACCCATTTATCTGGGTGGCCCTCAGAGAATATCTGTAGGTAGGTTTCTAGGGATTGATTGGTGTGTTCAGTTTCTCCATCAGTTTGCAGGTGATAGGCGGTAGAGAGTCGTAAATCATATCCAAGGAGTCAAGACATTTCTCGTGCAAAGGCAGAGGCAAATTGTGGTCCTCTGTCAGATATAACAGAGTCATGGAGTCCAAATCATGGAAAAACTCTTTCTAAAAAGAGTTGGGCAATGCCTTCGGCGTCAATGTTTTTTGAGCAAGGTGTGAAAATTACCCCCTTCATAAGGCCATGGTCGACCATGACCAAAATAGAGTCGAAACCCCAGGTGGGGGGAAGATTGGTAATAAGATTGACCAAGATCTGTTCAAATGGGCAAGAAGCAGAGGAGGGAATGGGGGATAAGGGGGGAACAGTTGGATGAGTGTTCACCTTGTTCTGTTGACAGATGGCACAGCCTGAGACAAAACAGTGAATGAAAGTGGAAAGGCCAGGCCACCAGAAGTCGTGAGTGACAAGGGCATGGGTGCAGAAGATACTGCCATGACCACCAGCAAAGGAGGAGTGAATGGAAGAAACAATTTCATGTCAAAGGACCTCTGGCACATAAAGGCGATTGTGGAAATAGAGTTTCCTGTTGGCAAAGGACCACTCGTGTGGGAAGGAACGTGGGAATAAAGGAGAGTTTTCCATCGATTTAGAGATGGCCTCAAGCACGAGGGGGTCCGTAGAGGATGACTGAGTGATTTTGTCAGAAAGGGCAAGATCGATCACATTGATGAAAACATTATCAGGGAGAAGAGTGACTGCCTGATTATCGTCAGCAGTGTTGACACGATCCCATCGAGATGGCACATCAGCAGGACCCATCTGGGACCCTGGTTGATGAACAAAATGGAGATCAAAATCCTGGAGGAACAGGAGCCATCGAGCTTGGCGACAAGAAAGCTTGTGTGGTTCATGGAAGTAGGAAAGGTTCTTATGATCGGTGAGGACTGTGACAGGAAGGGAAGTCCCTTGAAGGTAATGATGCCATTCATAAAGAGCGTGAATGACGGCAAGTAATTCTCGATCGTAGATATTGTAATTTCGTTCTGCGAGGGATAGGGTCTTTGACAAATAGGCACAAGGATGGAGATCTCCGTTAACATCCTTTTGCATGAGAACACTGCCAGTGGCAACCAAGGAGGCATTGGTCATTAAGAAGAAAGGGGATGTGGTATCTGGAAGGCGAAGGACTGGGGTGGACATGAAAATTCATTGGAGAGTATGAAAAGCGTCTTCATGATGGTTGGACCATTCCCAGACAGTTGACTTCTTGGTAAGATCGATAAGGGGTTGTGCGATGGTTGAGAAGTTTGCAATGAATTTTTGGTAGAAATTGCAAAATCCTAAAAAGGAATGAACCGCCTTTACTGATGTCAGAGGTTGCCATTCTTGAATGGCCTTCAGTTTGGTGGGGTCCATGGATGCCTGATGATGCCTAACTACCATCCCGAGATATTCCACTTCTTTGACGTCAAAGGAGCACTTCAAAATCTTCAAGCAAAGATGAAGGTCCTTGAGATGTTGAAGAATGTGTTTGGTCCATTCGGTATGCCGAGTGGGATTGGAGGAGTGGATAAGGATATCGTCCATATAGATAACTACCCATCCTTCCAAGATGAGGTCTTGGAATCCATCATTCATGAACGCTTGGAAAGTGGCTGGGGAATTGCATAATCCAAAGAACATTACTGTCGGCTCAAAAAGACCAAACGGCGTGATGAAGGCTGCTTTCCACCGATCTTCAGGTTTAATGAGGACGTTGTTATATCCCCATCGAACATCGAATTTGGTAAAGATCATAGAGTCCTTTAGCTTATCCAAGAGATCAGAGATTAGAGGAAGAGGGTAGGCGTTTTTGACCATATGGGAATTGAGATATCTATAATCTTGGCAGGGATGTAGAGATCCATCTTTCTTTGGGACAAAGAAGAAAGGGGAGGCTTGAGGGGACTTTGAAGGAACAATTCATCCTGTCTGAAGATGTTCGTCTATGAATTCCTTACACGTTTCCATCTCTTTAGGGTTTAGAGGGTAAACCTTGGCAATCTTTGGAATGAAAGAGTTGTCAAGATCAATTCCATGGTCGAAAGGTCATGATGGGGGGAGGAGGTCATGGGTTCTTTCTTTGAATACCGAAGTGTATTCTGCATACTTGGGGGGAAGGACTTTTTCTTTTCTCAGTGTGACAATGGCTGCTTCAGTGGCGATAGTAGTCTTTTGCAATGATTCCACCAGATATCGTTGTTCCAGAGCTTCTCCCTCAGCGTTATGGTTTTCAGATAGAGCAGGGATGGTGACAACTCAGTTGGTCCAGTCAATCTGCAGATTTACCTTCGTGAACCAGGGAATTCCTAGAATGACTCGGTCTCCTCCACAATTTAGTACAAGAAAACGTATGGCTTCTTCTCATCCTGCCATATTGACAACCAGGAAGGTTTCTTTTCGAATGAACCCTCCTTTATTAGCGGACCCGTCGGCGTTAGAGGCTTTTATGGGAGAAGGGAGTCGCTTTGTAGGGAACTGATATTTCGCAATGGTGATAGGGTCAATGAAGTTTTCAGTGGCTCCTGAGTCGATTAGAGCGTTGATTTCAGCGGTTTTCATTCCGTGAAAGAGAGAGATGGGAATCCGAATAGATTTCTCTTTCTTACTGATACAAAGGATAGGAGTGGAACGTTCAGGAGGATAAGATGCTGATGCTTTCCTCCATTCTAAAAACCCTGAATTCTTTTGTCGGTAGACATCCTTGAGACCTTTGTCTCGTCTTCTTCGAAGCACTCCTGGAGTACATGTACGAGCTCCTTCTGATCCACCTTCTGTCCTTCAAGGACTTTGAGGTACTTGTCTAGATCAGAAGGTGGGGGGGGTTCCGATGCCTTAGAAGGACTTGGAGTGGTGATGCGGCAACTCTAGACTGGTTTCGGAAGGGATTATTGGAGCAAGGGGTTACTGATCCCTCCGTCTTCTTATCGTCATGAGGGTGGTTTCAAGTGGTGCAGCCCTTTTTATGGCAGATAAAGCATTGTCCTTCTCAAATGTGTTGAGCCTTCTCGACAGGAGAGAGTCGAATAGCATTGACTTCCATGGCATTAGGGTCCTTTCTATCATTAGCGAAATGCCTCCACCCTAAACCCTTTCGCATATCCTTAATGCATTTCTGTTGCGCATTGAACTTGCTGGCCTGATCCATCCAACCCTGGAGCGTAGTAGGGATGGTGACCATAGAGAGGATATTGGTGGTAATCTTTTCATCTAACCCTCTCCTGAAATATTCGATAAGGGCTTCTTCGTCAGCAAGTCCGGTCTGAGCAGCAGCTAGGGAGAAGTTGGCAACATATTTGGCAAAGCCATCCTTATCCTTGGTATTCTGCGTAAGGTTGCAAATGGTTTGGCAAGCCTTACTAGCAGTGTCGAAGGGGAAGAACGTTTTGGCAAAGTCAGCGGCCATGACGTTAAAGGTTTGGTGATTGTCTGGGATATTTGGACTTTCCAGGCAATAGAACCACCCTTCAGAGAAGACTTTTCCTCGTCCCTTACTCATCTTATTGAGCGTAGTGAGCATCATGGCTTTATCATCATAGAGGTCACCGTTCATTTTAAAATATGCCTTCATGGCAAGCATCCAGCATACCACATCTTCTGATTCCCTGGAGAAGTCGTCCGGGAGTCCTGCTTTGAGCTCTGTAGTCTTTGTCATTTCTTCTCTTCATTGTTTGTGGTAATCGGCGATTCATCGATTCTCTTCTTCTTCTACGTAAGCACGTCTCTGTTCTTGAGAAGCTTCTACTCTTCTCCTAACTGTTTCGTCGTCGTGTCCTTCAGTGGACAGATTCTGGGCAAGTGTAGCGTCTTGTTCGTTGTCAAGATCTTTCTCCCAATCAACCTCCTGTTGTGGGTCTTGCTCGACGTCAATAGGGGTCTCCTCATGAGACAGTTCTGGGAGCGACGTGGTTTGCTCAAGTGGGATAGAAGAAGAGGTGGCAATGAAGGGAATGGAGTAAGGGTTATGGGTTTTCTTCTTCTTCTGGTAGGGCATAGGGTAAGCAGGACTATAAGGTGGGGTAATGGTGGATAGAGGGGTTCCATCTGCTGTAGAAGGGAACGGTGAAGAGAGCTAGTTCTTTTGTTACACTGAGACTAGTAACTCAGCTAGTAACTGATATGGTAGAGTCGATGATAGACTCATATGCAGCATCGAGGTAATCCTAGGACTATTAGGACTATGGTGGTTTCTTCCCAAGTGAGAACGTCTACCCTCCCGGCAGGTACTTCCTGTGCGATAGTAGCGAAGAAGATATAGATTTGTTGATGTACCCCTCTCTGAGTGATTACGGAGGCTTCTAACAGAGAGTACTGAATTACTGGAATGGTGATGGTCTTGCTTGTTCTGAGCAGCTTGCTGGTTACTAGGCTTGGATTGTGTAGAACTAGCTGATGTACATGGGTAAAGAGCCTACCTATTTATAGGTAGAAGGACTGTGCACAGACCAAGAGGAAAAAGGAAACTATCTAGAAGGTTCTGGAGAATATTGACTATAAGAGGTAACCTGTAACTCTGGTGTTACAGAAGAACAGGAGAAATAGGAACATAATTCAGGAAAAGTAGGAAAGAATGGGTAAAAGATAGGGGTCCACACTAAAACCGTAACACCTCCCAGCCGGTCACCATTCTCACCGATCATAAAAACCTATCCTACTTCTGTGAACTGTGCAAACTCTCTCGTCAACAAGCCAGATGGCTTCTCTTTCTCCAAGATTTCAACCTCATCTTTATGCACACCCCCAGGTCACAGATGGGTCCTGCAGACTGTTACGGTTATGGACCCCTATTCCTTTTTCTCCTATTCCTACCGTGTATTCCCTACTTTCCCCGGAGTCTTGTTCCTACTTTTCCTATCTTCCGATTTCTTCCATTTTACCTTGTAGCACCAGAGCTAAGGGTTACCACTTATAGTTAAGAATACTCCGGAATATTCTAGATAGTTTCCTTTTCCTTCCTGGTCTGAGCGCATTCCTCCTACCTATAAATACCTAGACTTCCCAAACTTGTACTTTAGCTAGTTCTACGCAATCCAAGTCTAGTAACCAGCAGGCCACTCAGGACGAGTGAGGTCTTTCACCATTCCCGTCATCCAGTACTCTCTTCTTGAAGCCTCCGTAATCACTCGGAGAGGGGTACGTCAACAGATCTATATCTTCTTTGCTACCATCGCACAGGAAGTACCCGAAGGAAGGGTAGATATCCTCGCTTGGGAGGAAACCACATTGGTTCTGATTATCCTAGGATTACCTCGACGATGGATACGAGTCTACCATCGACTCTACCATATCAGTTACTAACTGAGTTACTAGCCTCAGCGTAACAAAAGAACTAGCTCTTTTCACCGTCCCCTTCTACAGCGGACGGGACCCCCATTCGCCATTACTCCCCCTCATAACCCCGCTTACCCGTCGCCCTATCAGAAGAAGAAGAAACCTCATAATCCTTATTCCATTCCCTTCTCCGCCACCTCTTCTTCTGTCCCCCTCGAACGAACCACGTTGCTCCCAAACCCATCCCACGAAGAGACTCCCATTGACGTTGAGCAAGACCCACAACAGGAAGTTGACTGGGAGAAAGAGCTCGACGACGAACAAGACGCTAGACTTGCCCAGGACTTGTCCGCAGAAGGACACGATGACGAAACAGTAAGGAGAAGAGTAGAAGCTTCTCGAGAACAGAGACGTGCTTACGTAGAAGAAGAAGAAGCCCGAAGAGTCGCTGCCTATACCAAGCGAAGAGAAGAGATGGCCAAGGGTACGGAACTCAAGGCCGGACTCCCAGACAATTTCTCTGGAGAATCAGAGGACGCAGTACGCTGGATGCTTGCCATGAAGGCGTACTTCAAAATGAACGGTGACCTTTACGACGATAAGGCAATGATGCTCACCACGCTTAATAAGATGAGCAAAGGACAAGGAAAAGTCTTCTCTGAAGGATGGTTCTATCGTCTGGAAAGCCCTAATATCCCAGATGACCACCGAACCTTCAATGTCATGGCTGCAGACTTTGCCAAGACGTTTTTCCCTTATGACACCGCCAGCAAGGCCCGCCGAACCATCCGAAACCTTTCCCAGAATACGAAAGACAAAGACAGCTTCGCCAAATACGTTGCCGACTTCTCCCTTGCTGCTGCCCAGACAGGACTCTCTGACGAAGAAGCCCTTATTGAATACTTTGGAAGAGGATTAGACGAAAAGATCACCACCAATATCCTCTCTATGGCCGCAGTTCCCACCATGCTCCAGGAGTGGATGAACCAGGCCAGTAAGTTTAACACACAGCAGGAGCATATCAAGGATATGTGAAAAGGTTTAGGATGGAGGAACTTCTCTAGTGACAGGAAGGACCCCAACGCCATGGAAGTTGATGCTATTCGACTCTCCCCTGTCGAGAAGGCTCGACACATCGGAGAAGGACGGTGCTTTATCTGCCATAAGAAGGGCTGCACTACTCATAACCATCCTCGAGATGACAAGAAGGGTGAAGGAACCACTCCTCCTCATTCCAATAATCCCTTCCGAAACCAGACCAGGGCGGCAGCCGTCTCCGCTCCTGACCCCCCTAAGGCACCAGAACTTCCCCCATCTTCAGAACTCGACGAGTATCTGAAAGTCCTTAAAGGAAGGAAGGTTGATCAGAAGGAACTCGTACGAGTACTCCAGGAATGCTTTGAAGAAGACAAGACCAAGGTCTCTAGGATGTCTACCAATGAGAGAATTCAGGGTTTTTAGAATGGAGGAAAGCTTCAGCGTCTTCTTCTCCTGAACGTTCCGCTCCCATCATCTGTACTAGTAAGAAAGAGAAATCTATTCGTATTCCCATCTCTCTTTCTCATGGAACAAAAACCGCTGATATCAACGCTCTCATTGACTTGGGAGCCACTGAAAACTTTATCGATCCCATCACCATTGCTAAATATCAGTTCCCTACTCGACGACTCACTTCCCCTATCAAAGCATCCAATGCCGACGGCTCCACCAACAAAGGGGGGTTTATTCGTAAAGAAGCCTTCCTGGCTATTAACATGGCAGGATGAGAGGAAGTTATCCGCTTCCTCGTATTAAACTGCGGTGGAGATCGAGTAATTTTAGGGATCCCATGGTTCTCTAAGGTGAATCCGTCCATCGATTGGACTAACCGAGTCATCACCATCCCTGCCTTATCCGAAAACCATAATGCTAAAGGAGAAGCCCTCGAACAACGATATCTGGTAGAATCCCTAAAGAAAACCACTATCGCCACGGAAGCAGCTATTGCCGCACCCAAGAAGGAGAAAATTCTACCTCTGGAATATAACAAATACGCTTCTGTGTTCGAAGAAAAGACCCATGACCTTCTTCCTCCTTCCCGACCCTTCGACCACGGAATCGATCTTGACGAGTCTTTCGTACCAAAGGTTGCTAAGGTCTACCCCCTTAACCCCAAAGAAATGGAGACCTGCAGGGAGTTCGTCGATGAACATCTTCGTACAGGTCGAATAGTACCATCAAAATCTCCTCAGGCATCCCCATTCTTCTTTGTGCCAAAAAAGGATGGCTCCTTACGACCTTGCCAAGATTACAGATATCTTAATTCCCACATGGTCAAAAATGCCTACCCTCTTCCTCTAATTTCGGATCTTTTGGATAAGCTAAAAGATTCTACGATCTTCACTAAGTTTGACGTACGCTGGGGGTATAACAATGTCCTCATTAAACCAGAAGATCGCTGGAAAGCTGCCTTTATCACACCGTTCGGACTCTTCGAACCAATGGTGATGTTCTTTGGGTTATGCAACTCCCCTGCCACGTTCCAAGCCTTCATGAATGACGGTTTCCATGACCTCATATCTGAAGGATGGGTAGTCATCTACATGGACGACATCCTTATCCACTCCTCAGACCCCCTTCAACATACTGAACGAACGAAACGAGTACTTCAGCAACTAAAAAATCTTCGTCTTTCTTTGAAGATTTCTAAGTGCTCCTTCGATGTCGCTGAGGTAGAATATTTAGGGATGATTGTCGGCCATCACCAAGCGTCTATGGATCCCACTAAGTTAAATGCCATCAAAGAATGGCAACCTCCCACCTCTGTAAAGGCTGTTTGCTCATTCCTGGGGTTTTGCAACTTTTACCGGAAATTCATCGCAAACTTTTCCACCATTGCTCAACCCCTTATCGATTTGACCAAGAAGTCGACTTCTTGGGACTGGTCCGCATCTCACGAATCAGCTTTTCGTACCCTTCAGCAAATTTTTATATCTACACCTATCCTTCGACTCCCGGATACTATGGCCCCCTTCTTTCTTATGACTGATGCTTCCCTTGTCGCTACCGGCGGTATTCTCATGCAAAAGGACACCAATGGCGATCTCCATCCCTGTGCATACCTCTCAAAAACCCTATCCCCTGCTGAATGAAATTATGACATCTATGACCATGAATTACTCGCCGTCATACATGCCCTTTACGAATGGCGTCATTACCTTCAGGGAACTTCCCTTCCTGTTACTGTGCTTACGGACCACAAGAATTTGTCTTATTTCCGAGAACCTCGGAAACTTTCTCGCCGCCAGGCTCGCTGGCTTCTCTTCCTCCAAGACTTTGATCTCCAGTTCATCCATCAACCAGGTTCTCAAATGGGTCCAGTGGATGCACTTTCTCGCAAGGACCACATCGACACTGCTGACGATAATCAAGCAGTCACTCTCCTCCCCGACGATGTGTTCATCCGTTCCATCGACCTCGCCTTGTCAGATAAAATTGCCCAATCGTCCACCTCTGACCCATTGGTCCTTGACGCTATTGCTAAGTCTTTTGAGGATTCACCTCTCTTTCCCCGTTCCTCCATTCGGGATTGGACATTTGACGATGGGAAATTATACTTCCGACACCGCCTCTATGTCCCGGAATCCCTTCACCACGACATCGTTTCCTCTGTCCACTCCTCCTTTACCAGGGGACATGGCGGTATTTTCCGCACTCATGCTCTCGTCGCTCGCAATTTCTGGTGGCCCGGACTCTCTACCTTCATTTGTCGTTTTGTTTCTGGTTGCGCTGTTTGCCAGCAGAACAAGGTTAATACCCACCCCATGGTTCCCCCACTCTCCCCTATTCCCTCCGCTGCCACTCGCCCTTTTGAACAGATCTCTGTCGATCTGATCACAGATCTCCCCCCTGTTCATGGCTTTGACTCTATTTTGGTCGTGGTCGACCATGGCCTTACAAAGGGGGTAATTTTCACACCTTGCTCAAAAAACATTGATGCCGAGGGAATAGCACAGTTATTCTTAGAAAAGGTTTTTCCTCGTTTCGGCCTCCACTCATCGGTTATTTCGGATCACGGTCCCCAATTCGCCTCAGCCTTCGCTCATGAGTTATCTTGCCTCCTTGACTACGATCTCCGTCTCTCTACCACCTACCACCCACAAACTGATGGCGAAACCGAACGAGCAAACCAATCCTTAGAAACATACCTCAGGATCTTCTCCGAAGGTTGCCCTGATAAATGGGTAGACCTATTACCCCTCGCCGAATTCTCCCATAACTCTAACGTTCACTCTTCCACACAAAAAACCCCGTTTTCCCTTATGTTCGGATATGAACCACGAGGATATCCCCCCCTTGGAAAGACGTTTATCCCTGCTTTGGAAAAGCGTCTTACCCTCCTAGACGAAGCATGGAAAGAAGCCCTAGCGGCTCATGAGAATTCCGCTTGAATCATGAAGGAGCAGACCTTTTCTAAATTTAAACTGTGGAAAGTCGGAGATAAGGTATGGCTGGAAGCACGGAACCTCCGTTTTCGTCATACGTCCAAGAAACTCCTCCCTAGATGAGAAGGACCTTTTGAGATCTCCAAGGTCGTCTCACCTCTTGCCTACGAACTCTGCCTTCCTCCATCGTGGAAAATCCACAATGTCTTTCACACGTCACTTTTATCGTCCTATCGGGAAACCCCTGAACACGGACCCAATTTTCTAAAGCCACCGTCAGAGGAGATAGAAGGAGAAGAAGAATGGGAAGTTGAAGATATCTTGAATCACCAAGGAACACGAGGACGGTGACAATACCTTGTCAAATGGAAGGGTTATTCCTCCGCCGAGAACACATGGGAACCAGAATCTAATTTAGGCAATGCCTCCGAGGTCCTACTGGAGTATAAAACTCGACAACATCTTTGAAACTCCGTTTAACCATTCTTACACCTCCATTCATCCGTCACTTTTGCTTTCCACCATGTCTATTCCCACTATCTACGCCGAATGCCTCCCCACCTCCTACTGCCGTATGCTTTTCGGGACCATCCTCGCTGACCCCCGACCTCTTTTCTGCCTTGAGCACGATTATCTATGGCCTCAGGCGACCTCTTTGCAAACCATGGTACGCTTGTACCACCAAATTTATACCACCGATCTGCTTTTCCAACGTTCCCGCTCGGGACCTCCTTCTGCTTTTACTCGGGCTATAGATCATTCTACACAACAGACGCTGGACCATCTCCTTGACCTCATGCATCAAGAAGGGTTCTGGTTCTTCGTAAACCACATCCCCTCTTCCACTTTACCCATACTTCAGTCCCTTCTCGATGGCTTGACCCCCTCCGAGGAGGACCGTTATCGGGGAGACCCTCCAACTATAACCAGCGGCATAGAACCCCGCTTCTTTCTTCCTTCCACGATGTCTCCCACTCCCCCCTCGTCCTCTCCTTCTCCACCTACCCGAACTCGCCGACCCCGTCGTCGTCCTAGACGTCACCCTACCCCCTATACTGTTCCCACTCAACCCTGTCTTTCGTCTTATGACGATTCTGCTGCTCTTCCTGTCCCCGAACCTGCCAGAGCCACTTGGACTCCCCAGCCAGAATGGTCGACCCCCATCACTAACTATGACAACGACACCCACCTCCCTATTCCTCCATCTACCCCTCCTCGTTCCCCCTCACCCGGAACTCCAACTCACCCTATTGACGTCGATTCCCTTCTTGATACCCCCACCCGTTCAGGGCAATGTTTCAAATGCCAGAAATGGGGCCATTGGTACCAGGAGTGCCACGAGTACCATTGTCCGAAATGCTATCTGTGGGCCCCTGGGCATATACAAAGTCAATGTCGAGGACTCCCCTGCGATGGTTGTGGAGTAAGGGGACATAAAGTCACCTACTG
>JBBPMM010000898.1:0-11702 GCA_038090335.1 Solioccasus polychromus
TAGATGAAGATGACGATCCACTACCACAGTTTCCTGTCTTACCTCCATTGCAACCAGGGATTCGACCTCCCAATGTTCCAAGACTTAGGGATTGTGATGAAGCAGATCCTAATATCCCTGATCGTCCCTCTCCCCCTAGGAGACCTAGCACCCCTCCTAGTGGATCAGATGATGATTGACCACCTCCACCAGCAGATAGAGGTGCTCATCACATCAGACCAATAAGGGCCAAGTCTATTGCACAGGAACATACTCCACCCCCACTGCAAAGACCTAATGTCCCAGGATGACCTCCACCTCATCATGAAGCTTCTCAGGAACCACAAGCACCACCCACTCCCAGAAGATCTCTTCATGTCCCTCGACCTGTTATAAGGTCTGATAATCTTTATGGACAATGAACTGCTGTTCAAATCGAACACGATATTCAACAAGGGAAGCTTCCTGAAGTACCAGAAGCAGGTCCTTCAAACTCAAGTGGTGATGCTCAAATCATGTCATCACAATGGATTGAAGCCAGACTGGCTGATGCTAAAGTCTCAGCTGGCATACCCAATCAATTCCATGATGCTCTTTGGCTCCCTGATGATGAGAAAGAAGCTTGGTTTCGCTCCATGAGAGAAGAATACCAATCCATGATTGACAGGAAGGTCTGGGAACTTGTCAACTTGCCTGCAAGCCGTAAGGCTGTAGATGTATGATGGGTTTATGCTAAAAAGTCAGATGGACGTCTTAAGTCTTGTCTTGTTGCCAAAGGATATACACAAATCTTTGGTATTGACTATAGTGACACTTTTTCTCCAGTTGCTCGTTTTGAGTCTGTGAGACTGTTGCTCGCTCTAGCTGCTCTCAAAGATTGGGAAATCGAAGCACTAGATGTCAAAACTGCTTTCCTCTTTGGAGATCTAGACAAGGAAATTTATATGAAACAACCTGAATGTTTTGTGAAGAAAGGCCAGGAGACCAAAGTTTGTTGTCTCAAGAAAGCCATCTATGGGCTTAAGCAAGCTGCCCTTCAATGGAATAAGGCTTTACATGAATCACTCAAGAAAATGGGCTTTAAACAATGTATATCTGACTCTGGCATCTATATACATTTTTCTGGAGATATCACCATTATCTTGATAGTATACATTGACAATATTCTCTTCTTAGGATCAGATAAACCCTATCCTCTTCAAAAGAAGAAAGATTTCATGAAGCGATGGGAATCTCAAGACCTAGGAGAAGCTAAGGAATATCTTGGCATGCAAATAACCTGAGATCGAAAGCATTGACTCTTGTGGTTAGACCAAATCTCATATTGGGATAAGGTCATAAAATGTTTTGGACTAGAAGATGCCAAACACATTCGCACTCCCTTACCATCCAAGTATCAACCTTCTCTTTGTCAAGATGAAGAAGACTCTAGTTGCTGCAGTCGTTATCAGTTGATCATTGGATCACTATTATATGGTATGCTTGGCACACGACCTGATATCACCTATACTATTATCAAGATGTCACAATTTTCTTCTAATCCATCAGAAGAACACCTGCAGAAAGCACTTTATATTGTGCGCTATATAATGTCTACTAGACAACTCTGCTTGTTGTTCAATGGATCCAGTAATTCTGGTTTCCTATCCTATAGTGATTCTGATTAGGCAGGTGACCTTGAAACACGGCGATCTACTTCAGGATATGCTATATTCCTAGCTGAGGGAATAGTGTCATGGCTATCAAAACAACAATGCAAGATTGCATTATCCTCTACTGAAGCAGAATGCATTTCCATGACTGAACTAGGAAGACAAATCTCCTGGATCAGGAATCTCTTTGGAGAGTTACATTATCCAATCCATCCTATGGACATGTATTGTGATAATCATGGAGCTATGTTTCTTGCTTCAAATCCTGTTGTCGAAGGACACACCAAACATATTCAGATTCCTGAACATTATATTTGGGAATGTGTTCAGGACAACAAGATCACATTGTGGTATATCCCTACTGATCTGCAGGTTGCAGATATTTTTACCAAGAATCTCACCTGGCAACATTTTGAGAATAATTGCAAGTGAGTCAGTCTCGTTCCTTATCCAACATGAATATTGAAGGGAAGTGTTGAAGATGTTGCTATTCAGTTGAATAAAAAACCACTGAAATGATTAGTAATTCTGGTCACATGATTGGTGACTCAGATTACACAATTCAGGTGGAATATTCCATTGTAATGATGTCGAATCACACCATGATTGAATCATAGATAACCAGGAATACTATCCAATAGGATATGATCCAGTTATCATGATATTTATATCTACCAATAGGGTTAGATCCATATATCACGGTGAAACCATTCTATAATTACTATCATCCAATAGCGACTCTGAAACTTATCTGACCTATCATATAGAGAGTTCTTATCTGTTGATATAGTTCGAACTCCACTTTAACCTTATTATCATAGAGTATAAGTAGTGGACCTGTATCCTGTCTTTCCTCTAACGAAGTTCTTTCATCTCTTCCACTATCTGTTGAGCCCTAGCTCCAGAAAGTATCAATCAACTTATCAACTTGATTATCAACTCTATTCTCACAAGTGAGTATCTCCCACATGTACTCAACCTCTGCTTCCATTGGAGTGTCCTTCTACTTCGCTGCTCTATGTCTCCAAGCTTCATTCCACTTCAATAGTTTCCATTAACAGTCTTTGATTGCCTTCTGAGGGAGAAACTTTACCAAAAAGGGAAATGTCAAATGAAGGGTTATTGTGTTGTGCATGGTTAGGTGAGACTGGTATCAAAAAGCTATTTTTGGATATGTTGAGATTTCAGAACTCATTCAGTGAATTTTCAAGTTCTAAGTGACAGGGTGTCAGCTGAAGACTTTGTCTGGAACCCTTGTTGGTGTCCCTTGCAGTGGGCTCCAGATGAAAAGACTTGAAAGGTGGTTGAGTGGACTGTTAGTCCTGGCCACCTGGGAGTAGTCTGAGGGTGATGGGGGAGCGATATGTTCACCCCAGAGGGACTCTAATGACAAGGGGTTAGTCCTAGAACAAAGGTGGGCATGAACAATAATAGTCTGGATGCAGTCTGGGCAGTTGTAAATGGTAGTCCAGTTGGTGTAAGTCATTAAAATACGTTAAGACTGGCAGTTCAGTCAAGAGAAATGGTGCAGTAAACAGTGAAAACAATGAGGGAGCAGTATCCCAATGGTAACAATGATGGTGGTGAGCAAATGGTAGAAAGCAACTGTCATTTCAAATGACAAGTACAAAATTTATAGTCTGGGCATACTCAGACTTGTAAGTAAGTATGGAGAGATGCATGGTCTATGTACCTAGTGATATAAAAGGAATGGGTCGAGACTGGGAATATGAAATACTGTCCCTGACAGGCAGTGACAGAAAATCCTGACTCAGTCCTGAGTAGCCTGAACATCTAAGGTGACATTGGAGCTACAAACTGAAAGGTCAAGTAAGAATAGGGGAACTTACAAAAATAGTAACCAAGTAAGAAATGATAGCAAAGACTAGTCTGTTTGGTGTACACACTAGTCTGACTGGTCTGTCATGGACTGCATAGACCATCGAACTGGACTATCATGAAACAGAAGTAAGTAAAGTAAACAAGTGATGAAAACATAGAAAAAAAACAAGGTTATACATGTAGAGGTGAATCAACCTCTACAACAGAGCCAGTGTCTTGATTTCAGACAAGATGTCTTGAAGCAACAGGAGGAGGATCTGGATCAGTCAGATTAAACTGTATATAAGGTGTTGGCAGATGTCAATATGATGGATTTGTTTAGCAGTTGATTCTGATTGCATAGCAGAGTTGCATAGACATTTAGATCTCCGCTTAGACTACAGAAGGCAATGCTGGAGTTCTTGCCACAAAACAAATATGAGCAATACATGAAAGATGCCAAACAAAGTGTACCATACAGGCTCTTGGTAATCCACATGTTATTGGAGTCTTAAATGATGATGATTGGCTGTCCAGTTTATCACACACCCACAAAGGGTGTTTCACGAAGGGGTATGCAGACTCGCTAAAGACTATAGAATCATCTTTCACATAACTTAGCTGTGTACAACTACTTTTAAGATGCAAATTGTATGCCAACATTTTTGAATATGCTTGGCTGTTCACTCACTGCATTCTCTCACAGGTTAACAATATCCCTGTGAACCAAGGTGCATGTGGTGAGACAAAGTGCTCCTGTGGTAGATGAGTAAGTATCTGCAGCAGTGCTGTTGGATAAAAGCTTGTACTGAAGATCGATTGACTTGACAGATGCAAATGCAAGCCTGGCAAATGCAAGTGCTAAACAGCTAACCCTGAGGAGCCCTATTGTAATATCACTGTTCAATCATGTGGGGTGTCTTGTGTATAATGCCTTGAATAAAAATCAGACAGTTTTCAGTATCAAGAGAAATCTTGCACACTCTACTAAATGACTGTGTTCCTTTGGTTCTTTGTCCTGCAAAACAGGTGACCAACATGTTATGTGGATTCTGTATTGGATGTGAATCTCCAACTATTCTGTTCCCTATTCGCATACAATGATTATTCATGGATCCAGCCAGAATCTATAGATCATATTTTGCATATTATGTGTGTGCATGACTGGTCAACAATTTCAATGAGTTTCTGCAGAGATGATTGGTTTATGATGCAATGAAAAGAACACTTTGTAGTATTGTCCCAGTCATGTCCTTGAATGCTGCTCCATCTGGACTCTTGGGAACTCATCATGAGACACAGTCATACAATAATTTATGTGTATGTTTGCACAACTCACCAAATGGAGAAGGCTCTTGATGTGGACAGGATTTGCCGAGCTACATCACCAAATTTGTCAAACTCCACTGATGCCTGATATGGCAGTTATGGTAGTATCATTGTTCTGACCCATGCTCAGTTGAATCTCACATGTGCTCACTGATTCATTGATACAACAAAGTGCAATATGACATTGTTCACTCAACTCAGTGACATGTGTTGCTTCATCATCACATTACAAATCCTGTTGTCACAGTGTAATACTTATATTCTACTATTGTAGTCTTGACATGTATGTAGTGTAGTGCTATCATAATATCCTGTAGTGCTGGGGCAAAGCAATGAAGTGCAGGGGCTTAGTCAGCTAGCATACAAGTCATGTGGGCTGTAGTACATCACCACCACTCTGCAAAAACACAGTAGTTGATCGATTGATCTTGTACCTGCATGTCGCCATCATCTTACAGAGCTCAGTCCAGTTCTTTGATGTCCACTCATCTCAATGTTTCTGCCATTGGCCACAGCTGGTTTCTACCTAGGTATATGCATCTGGCGCTGCTCCTTGATCATCATCAAGTTCACAACAGCCATGTTTGAGAATGACCACACCACTGCTGACACATATATCTATGGGAACATCCTCACACTTGAGTTCAACAACATCCTCAGAGGCTGGCCCACATATGTCATCAACCCCCTTGTGCATGTATTTTTTTCTCACAGCCTCTATACTTATCTCATCATTACAGAAGCTCATTCTACCCCTCAAAGATGCATCCAAGCATGCATACACCAAGGCCTTCGATGGTGATATTGTAAATGCCCCAAATCTGGGTGCATGGCCATCAGCAACAAAGAACAAACAGTTACTGCCATCAATGTGAATGTATGACATGTTCTGCAATATTGATGAGGTGATTTGCATCTGCCTCATCCTCAAACAGGGCATGTCCCTAGAACTTGGTGATTGCAGCGATGATGACAACGATGACATTGATGATGACAGAAAAAGAATCAAGCTTGCATATGAGAAGATCTAAGAAACCATGTAGGTTTTGTTTTAGTGAATATATGCACCTGATTCCCGCATGTGCCAGTGTGACTTACCTTAAAACAGTGAGCAGGGTACTATCAAGTGCTACAAGTGTGTATATCAATACTTGGAGGAGAGAGTGCCCTACCTCATTGGTCCCATTCACAATAACACACAGAAGGAGCTGTGCAGTCATTAAGGATGTGCATTCTCTTTTCTCCTAAGAGCCAATGGGTCACAGTGTTTTTCAGATGCAAGATATGGTCAGTCATATGAGGTCAGCTCAACATTGAGTGCTGTGTTTGTAGATAATTAAATGTCATACACCATTGTACAATATATCAAACACCAAGTGAATAATAATTTCATTGATTGTATTGTGACTAAGTTTCCTATCACTCTTAGCACAAAATACTGATAACTGTCATGACAGTGGTGAACTGTCAATGCAACACAGTTTCAAAGGTCCACTGCCATTACAACAGGTTTGCGAACATCAACAGAGCTTTTCAGTATTTGAATATATTTAGAGCTAGTTCAGATTGGTTTTGAAGATGCTACTATGTCGGCTATAGAGCTGTACTATGTCAGCTATGAGTAGTGGCTGGGCACTTTGCCATGCTCTGTCTGAATCTGACTGTGAACACTGATCTGTAACATTGATATATACCTAGCTGTCAGCATGTGTGCCCCTTTTCACCTCAACACTTCTCCCTCATGCTCATCCTATGACCAGAGCAATGGATATGCCTCTTCCAGCACATTGTCCTTATTTTCAACATTGTTATTTGTTCTGTTCTTGGCGCTGTTGCCACAGTCCCTCCTTCCTGCAAAGACCCAGAGCCATATAATACATCTATCCTATCTGGCGAAGGTTGGGTACTTGAACTATTGACTGGCCATCCAGATCGCATCAAGAATGAACTTGGCATGAGTGCTGAACTTTTTAACAAACTTGTAATGCTACTTCAACATCTTGGGCACAAGAATTCAAGGTTTGTTTCACCGGAAGAGCAACTCGTGATCTTCCTTTATACCTGCATTACTGGCCTGCCCATAAGACATATTGGAGAGATATTTCAGCAGTTGAATGATACAATTTCATGGTACATTTATTGCTAATATTATACTGGCATTTATCTGATCTTCTCTCAGTTATTTCCATAGAATGGTTATTACGTTCTCTTCACCACCGCTTTATACAGTCTTTGTCTTGCCACCTGCCAATATCAACCCTGCATCTTCCAGTATGCGCTACAACACAAAACTTTTTATCACCTCTCCATTTTGAAACCGCAAAGGGTTTCTCTCCCATAACTGCCTCTTCACCTGTGACTCTAACCTCTGTTTCACATATGTGCTAACGGGCTAGAAAGGATCAGCATTGTATGCATGTGTGTTCGCTGATGTGTGTTCTAAGAATTTGCACATTCCTGAGGGCAAGTATCTACTCAGTGACCTCGGATTCCCTGCCCAACCCACATTACTCATTCCATACTGTGGTGTGCAATATCACCTGGCCAAATGGGGCTGGGCAAATGTCAGGTATGTAACCATACATCTAATGTTGTTTCCTGCCATACTAACATAGTATCCCGAAGGCCCACAAATGAAAAAGAACTCTTTAACTTGCATCATGCAACAGTGCGTAATGTGATTGAACATGCCTTCAGTGTCCTCAATACTCGTTTCTGGATCCTGCTCCTTCCCATGTGCTATCCACTGAAGATTCAGGTAAGTAATATTGAGTTTTTAGGATGTTATTCATTAGCATTAGGTGTGCATTCCTTTGGCACTTTGTGTGGTCCACAATTTCATCTGAATCCATACAGCCGATGTTAACAAACTCACCCCTTCACATGACGATCCTGCAGGTAATGGCACCATAGATGATGAATATGATGATGAGTTTGTTCTGGAAAATGAGGATGAGGCCGAGGGTACTATGTTGTGTGATAGGATTGCGTCAGCAATGTGGAGGGACTACTTAGATATCAGACATGCTCACACTCATGATGACTTGGATTCTGACATGTAAGTACAACAAGTAGTAGTACAAATACATGTTCTTGTGCAGTACAACAAGTCAGGCATTGAAATTGTCATCGTAATATCCTATGTAAGAGTCCTCACTTTCCCTGGGCACTGCTCCCAGCAATGATGGCATAATACTTGTACCTGGTGTGGGCAGGATGGCATTATCGAATGTCATGTCGAGTTTTGGTGCAGCCGATGGGATCCTGCCATTGCCTGAGTTGCATTGTCTGAAGTACCGGCTGGTTGCAATATTGTGGCAGATGATAGGGTCTGTCAATCCAGCATAAACCTGACACAGTGAAGGATCATTGATGAACATGAGTGCCAGCTCACTATGTATCTTTGCATCTATATGCATGTCTGTATTGATGTGGGCTAATGTGATGGATAGTGGATTGGAAGGGGGTGCAGGCTGAGAAGCTGGAAACACTTCTGTCGGCGCATAGGTAGGAGTGGGGGTAAAGGTAATGGGTGTGGGTGCAAGTGCAGGTGCGGGTGCAGGTGTGGGTGCAGGTGCAGGTGTGGGTGCAGGTGCAGGTGCAGGTGTGGGTGTGGGTGTGGGTGCAGATGCAGATGTGGATGCAGGTGCGAATGTGGGTGCAGGTGCAGATATGGGTGCAGGTGGTGCTATAGATGGAACAAATATGCCTCGAAGCTCTTCCATACAGTCAGTTGCATGATTGAGAGCACCTGTCATACTGGTCAGGGCAATCGCACTTGCCATTGTGAACTTGGCATTGGTGACCCTGGAACATTTGCTAATGGCCAGAGAGGAACTGAGGGATGATGCCTTGAAGGAGAGGGGTGTAGTGGCTCAGCACTTGGACTTTGATATTTTAGATGCCAAGGAAATGATACTCATATGAGAGGTACAAGAGGACACACAACAATGTGAGGAATGTGAAGATGGAAGTGGATGGTTTCCTTCGAGGGAATATGCATCAGTTTGTGGGGCTGGGGGAGACAAGTATTGGTCAATTAAGGAAAAAGTGTCATGCATGGCCGTTGCTTGGGTGGATGGGCTAGGGGAAACCACACCCTCTGCGAGGTCAAATAGGCAGTTGAGGTCCATAATGTCTCCAGGCTGGGGGTCCTCCAGAGTAGAGTGTGACATCAAGGTGCTGAAGTTGATATCATCGTATTCTTTGTCCTCTTCAGCATCTGTTGTAGTGTCAAAACTGGTCTGAGTGTCACCAGTGAATGAGAGGAAACCCATTGCTCCCACATTCTTGAGTAACAAGATTTGACTCATTTTTTCGTAGTAGATCCAACCATTGTTCCAGAACAGCACTAACTCCTTGGACTGAAGTTGATACTGAGTATACATACAGTTTAGCATGACGAGTATAAAGTATGTACATCAGGGCTACCACTAGACATGAACTGATCCCAAGCCATTACTTCCTCCAGCACTGAATTGCAAATATTTGCTCCATGAGTGATGCTCCAATGACATCCAGAGCTGTTTTGATATCTTTCTATAGCCCTGTATGTTCTCTTAAGCTGCTGTCAGGAATGTGAGTTTGAGTTGACAGCCCCATGTGCTGCAAACACATACCAAGTTCCATTTTGAAGATACCAAAGATAGGTGCTTATCTGACTTGAGGAGTACTGCAGCTTCACTGAAAACTGACTGAGGAAAACTGGATGCATTTCCAATCTTGGATCTGCACTTGATGAGGAGATCAATGACTTTAAAAGTCTCTTCAGGACCCCAGCTGATGTGGGTCTTCTTCGCTGGTGGGGCCATCAACTGTCTTGCTTTAATGCCACAAAGGACGACAAATGCAGAGAAGCCAAGGACAATGTTGTGCAGATAATCAATGGAGATGTTGGGAGGAAAGTGAGAGGGAGACATTCTGTGCATTGGGATGTAAGATGAAGGTTTGAGCTCTGATCACTCAGGCACAAATTGTGCTGCCAAATGCAAATAATGATGAAGATAAGAACAGTATGCTGGAAAACAAGTCATGAGACAAGCATGGAGGGATAAGTGTCGAGATGAGAAGGGAACATGCACCAGCAGCAAGGTATATATTGATATTACAGATCGGTGTTCACAGTCAGATTCAGACAGAGCATGGCAAAGTGCCCAGCCACCACTCATAGCCAATGTAGTACAGCTCTATAGCTGACATAGTGGGTGACTTCCCATCAGGATTTAGAGACAATCTTCTGTAAAATTGTAGTTATAATTAGCAACAAAATGACAAGCTTGTCTCAACTAGGAAAGAATTACATGATTTATGTCAAGGCCTGTTGTTGAGTGTTGTCTGTAAACCTTAAGTTTTATGGAGGGGTCCTATGTCATGGGCATGACAATCCTAACGTTACTCCGCCTTTACTCCAACATATTACTCCACCTTCATACCTTTTCGTTGTTAAGTTTACTCTGCCTCATTTACTCCGCTCTGACCTAGTGTTACATTCAAGTCTCTTGTCTCTTACATGTTTCATCTTGACATCTTCTACCCTAATTTCATCTTGACATCTTCGTTCCAGTGTCAACCCTGACACCTCCATTCCTGTTTTACTCTGGCACTTCCACTCCTGTTTCATGAGTCAGTTACCAACACTCATTGCTACTGTTTCAGCCTACTCCTGTATAAATACTGTAGTTTGCTGAGGACTTCTCCTCAGTTCAAATATCAACTAAGTTCCCTGCTATTCTCTCCTGCTCTCCTCAAGTCTTAGCTTGGACTCCTCCCCGACTAAGCATCTGACCTCTCAATATCTTCGCCCTCTGAAATACAGGGCACAAGTGCGTAAGGGCGCAGCTCTCCACCTGAGTAGCTGAAGCCAAGCCTGTCCGACCCACCTCTGACCCAAGTCCACCTACTACTGTATGTCTCCCTCTGACTTCGGGGCAAGAGCGGAATAGCGTCAGACCAACACTTGACAGTATATTCAAACTCATCCTTATGCATTTCACTAAATCCTATGGCCCCTACCAGTACTATTCAGACTTGTGCTCAGATGCGTGCTCAGCTATGCCAAAGGGCACTTTTGCCTGGTGGCTCCCTTCCTAGTCTTGCAGCACTTGATGCTGAAGATGAGTTCCTCTCCTTTTCTCGTTGTCCTCCTTCCCCTGGTCCGTCTTGTCGCAGATCCTCCACTCCAACACCTTTCTCCAACCATTGTCATATGTTCTCTCATATCCCAACTGGATGTCAAAGTCTGCCTGACAACGATCCTCATAGACCACCTGGTGGCGGAAGTGATGGAGACAATGACCCACCTGATATTCCCCTTCCTGACTTCCGTGCACCCACTCCCGATCCCAATACCAATGCACTCACCCTCCTAGCTCATGCAATCGACTCCTTTGCACGTCATGCTACCTCCGATCACGACTCCATCTCCTCCCACACTAAAGTCCACAAACCAGATACGTTCGATGGAACAGATATGTGCAAACTCCACACCTTTCTGGTGCAGTGTGAGTTGAATTTCCAGGACCACCCTAAGGCTTTTTGCTCCGACCACTCCAAGGTCACCTTTGCCCAGTCCTACCTTATGGGCATGGCCTTAGAATGGTTTGAACCAGTGTCATGGGCATGAAAATCCCGATGTTACTCCGTCTTTATTCCGACATATTACTCCGCTCTTTATACCTTTTCGTTACTTAAGTTTACTCCGCCTCATTTACTCTGCTCCGACCTAGCGTTACGTTCTAGTCTCTTACATGTTTCATCTTGACACCTTCTACCCTAGTTTCATCTTGACATCTCCGTTCCAGTGTCAACCCTGACACCTCCATTCCTGTTTCACTCTGACATCTTACTCCTGTTTCATGAGTCAGTTACCAACACTCATTGTTACTGTTTCAGCCTCCTCCTGTATAAATACTGTAGTTTGCT
>JBBPMM010000899.1:0-11669 GCA_038090335.1 Solioccasus polychromus
TGAAAGGTGGTTGAATGGACTGCTAGTCCTGGCCACCTGGGGATAGTCTGAGGGTAATTGGGGAGCAAATATGTTCGCCCCAGAGGGACTCTATTGGAGTAGGGTTAGTCCTAGAATGAAGTAGGGCGCATACAACGCAGTCTGGTCATATTCTGGACTGTCATAGGTAGTAGTCCAGGCATTGTAGAGTGTGATGAGGCATGAAGACTGGTGGTACAGTCCAGAAAACAGTGTGGTAGATGGTATAAACGGTGAGGGAGACAGTTTCCCAATGGTGACAGTAAGTGAGCAAACAGTAGCTGTCATTTCAAATGATGAATACAAAATTTTATAGTCCAGGTATACCTGGACTTCTAAGTATCATATGGAAGAAGTACCTGATGACATAACAAAAATGACACAAGGCCCAAACACCAAAGGCGACATCAGAGCTAAGGTCGTCCTAAATGTCTAAGTAATAGAAAGGACTTATGAAAAGAGTAATTGAATAATAAAAGACAAGATAAGAGGTAGTCCAGGTGGGTATATGTACAGTAGTAGTCCGACTGGTCTATACTAGACTGGGTGAACTATCGGTCCAGACTATCATTAGATGTAAGGGAACAAAACAAATAAAAGAATAAGGGTATAGGAAATATAGAAAATGATGGGATATACACATAAAGGTGCACCAACCTCTACATCTGGGGGGGACTTTGCTTCTGACTGTCCCTGGTCAGGTCATGTGATGGTGAGAATATGTGTTGAAAGTCATGGCTGGGCATGGGGTTTGCTTAATGGTCTTTGCTCTCTTCCTTCAACCACCACCACCTCACTTCAACATGTCTCAAAGTCAATTCCAATCCTGAGTTGAGAAACACTGTTTGGTGAATGATGCTGGCGCTGTGCATCAGGCGACACTCCACAGGAATTTTAAGCAAGTGACCACATTCATGATGGGT
Organism: Solioccasus polychromus; assembly: GCA_038090335.1. Taxonomy (NCBI): domain Eukaryota; kingdom Fungi; phylum Basidiomycota; class Agaricomycetes; order Boletales; family Boletaceae; genus Solioccasus; species Solioccasus polychromus. The sequence continues at coordinate 942 of JBBPMM010000899.1, forward strand.
TTGGTCGACTCAACACCCGATGATCGAGAGGAACTGGAGGAGGATATGAAGACATGGGTTAAAAGGTTCAGGGCAGGAATGGTGAGTAAATATGACTCATTTGATGACTCCACTGACATGTGTAGGACGACTGGGAGACCGCAAAGACCGAAGCAGACAAGATTGGTCTTGACACCAAACTTGAGGACGATGTGGCCAAGAAAATTATGAAGGCAGAAGCAACCTGTGTGGACTGGACTGCAAGATTCAAGGTGGCTGAGGAAGTACCCCTTGAGGCGGTCATCCCACCAACACAAGACTCAGTGATGGAGGTGGAGGAGGCAGTCCAGGGGACCCAAGAGATGGAAGTCCATGCACCATCACAAGATGCGCACTCACTGTTGTTGGCCAGTATGAAGGTAAGTCTGAGTTGACTTGCTCAAGGTGGGGCTAATGCTCTCTAAGCGTGGCTGGTCTAACACGAACAATGAGGAGTCTGAAATCGAGGTTGTGGAGCCCAAGAAGAAGACAGCTCGGGTCCAAGCGACCCACAAGGCATATGCAGGGTGCGTTGGCACAGGACTGGCAGCACAGTGCAAGAAAGGGAGTGGGGCGGCATGTGTCCAGTGCAATCGATTAAAGGTTGCCTGCAGCCTGGCAGGTGGAAGGTCGGTGCCATGTAAGCAAGGAGTGCAGATGGTCGTACAGATGAAGGGTAAGTGGTCTCGTTTTGAATAGTCCAGTCTGACCTTCGCTACAGAGAAACCAGTCTGCCCACAGGCTGGTCCTAGCAAGGCTGCAGTGGCCCTGACTGAATGGGAGACACTCAGTCTCGATGACAATGAAGAGGATGTGACCCCGGTCAAGGTGAAAGGGAAGGGCAAGGCGATGCTGAGGAAGACCGGATGCTCGGTCTTGTCAAGCAAAGGATCAGTTGCGCTCTGGCTGAGCATGGTCCACACTTGCCTGTACCAAATCTGAGCAAATATCAAGGCGCTTGAAGTCCAGCATGCAGAGGTGATGGCAGAGATGGAGGACCTGGTCGCAGAGCTGGAGGAGCAGGGCATGTAAGACTGGGCTCATCGTCTTCTTCTGTAAACACAAACATTTTGTAAATGCAAACAGACTTGAATGTGAGAAACAAAGTGAAAAGAAAAAGATGAGGAAATGAAACAAAATTAAAAGAGAAGTGTTTGAACATAAGACTGGCCAGACTAATACCGGTCTATTGTTGTGGGGTACCACCTGACTTGTCTTCTTCGGTCTACTTTCACATCTGTTCCAGCCAATGATTCTGTAGAGACATTTCTTGGGTGTGAGGTACCACTCGACTTATTTTCTTTGAACTTCTTTCTTTGTCTACCCCTTGTGTACTTCCCGGACTATGGTGGTCTGTTTTCGTGATGGTTTATTCATACATCTATCAAGGTGTGCCATGTCCTCATGCACGTTTGAAGTCTGAAAATATATAAACTAGATATCAGTTATTTGTGGGACACATTAGAGAGAGAAATAGAGAGAGAGAGAGAGAGAGAGAGAGAGAGAGAGAGAGATACGAGACTGGACTGATATAATGAGATGAGAGATCATCTGTAGAATATTTTTAGTTGTTTTTCGTTAGAGTATTTTTATATTTTTAGATGGCTTTTTGTTTTGTAGAGATCACTGGTTGAAACCCAGGGTGAAAGAGAGAAAGAAAATCTACGTATAGGTGACTGGACTAGAAGAAGACCAGTGAGGTCAATCGTCCAGACTATAGTCTGATGACTCTTCTTGGTCCAGTTTGTCGACATCTTCGTCAACGATCTTGTCTAGCTCTTCATCGTCGAGACCTGTAAGTTCAGTAACTGGAATGGAAGAATGAAAATGAGGATAATAGGGTATAAGGCGAAAAGCGGCATAGCAAAGTCGGGAGATTGCACCGTCCAACTCAGCTAAGATATAAGATCCTCCAGTAGTCTGGCAAAGAACCACCATTGGACCAAGATACCTTGACTTCGTCTTTCGGTTGAGCTCCTTTTCAATGCATGTATTCTGGACTAAGACCAGATTTCCTGGCTGGAAATCAAAGTTCTTGATATGATTCTTGAATGAAGCTTTGAAATGCTTCACTGATTCGAATCGAGCCTTTCAGACTCGTTCACCAATTGCATCTAAGTCATCTTGACACTTTTGGAGCTGGTGTGCTCTCCAAGCAATTAGTCCAGACAGTGAGAGTGGGTCTATGTCAGGGAGAGGAACGAGGTAAGTAGCTTCAGAGAGGTCAAAAGGAAAAAGAGGTTTGACGCCATGAACCATAAAATAAGGGGATAGACCGGTAGACCGGAGTATAGTAACACGCTCGGCCCAAAAGACCAAGTGAGCGGCAAGATGCCAGTGAGACTCCCCCCCCCTGGGAGGTTTTAATGATGGCCTCCTGGACATCGAAATGGCATCTTTCGACAATGGGAGTTATAGGGGGAGATCTGGATGTGGTGAATGTTGTACCAGTCTGATAGAATGTCAAGTGCCTGAATAAATGCTGGACCATTGTCAGTAACAATTTCGGATAGAGGACCCCATTGACAGAGGATATCCTCAAAGATGAAGGAGGCAAGAGCAGTGCCATTTTCTGAGCAAAGCATATGCTGCTCTGGATAGGATGTGAGTGCGCAGTGGGCTTGGACTATAAACCTGTAACCAGCTGATTTCGGCATTAGCATTGTATCAATATGGACTTTTCGAAATAGTCCACTGACGACCAGCACAAAAGGAGGGACATGGAAACGACTCATCTGCTGAATCTGGCATTCGTGACAAGTCTGAACAAACCATTTGACATCATCAACCAACATGGGCCACCAGAACTGAAGTAAAAGATGGCTCCAGACTGTGAACATGCCCTTATGACTGAGGTCATCATGCACTTCTTTGATGAGATGAAAGCATTGGTGTTCCGGTATGACTAGTTGGTGGCGGCTGTGGGGTTCATGATGCCATAGACAACCATTAAGGATAAAGAACTTGGAGGCTGAGTTGACGAAGGACTGGAAGTCCGCGTCTGACATATCGGCAGGGCAAACTCAAGTCTCAAGGAAAGACCGAATGAGGGCAATTTGTGCCTCACGAGTGATGGCCTTTGGAGACCGAGGGATTTTGTGGTAGTCCAAGGACTCAGTAGGTGAGGACAAAGAAGGGGTTGGTGCAGAAGGTAAGACCAGCGAGGCAAAAATGGAATGAAAAGTCAGGTAAGGTGGTGGTGCAGAGTAAGTGGATAAAATGGAGGGGATTGAGGGTGGTGGTAGTCCGGATGATGAACGGTGGGAGAAGTGCGTATGGATGGTGGGAGAAACAAAAGGAAAGGATCTATCATTTAGAAGGGTAATAGAGAAGGAGTAAGAATCATCAATCCAGTCCTTGAAGTCAGATTCTTCGGGAGGATCATCATCAGACCGAGGGCAGTGGGATAGTCCATCCAGTCCAGTGTGACATTCTGCAGGGATATGGCAAAGCTGAAAATGGAACAGCAAAATACCAGCAATCCACCAATTGATGGTCACGTTTGGCTGTAAGTCTGGGTTGTTGATCATACCCTTGACATACTTCACGTCCATTTCAATGATGAGGTTAGTGACACCAAAAATGAAAACTTGGACTGAGCGAAGCACTCGAAATAGTCTGTATAGCTCAAGTTTAGCTTGGGAATAATGGCTCTCAACTTCAGTCAGGCTGATAGACCCGAACCAGTTAGGATACTGCTTTCTATCGGCTCCCTCTTGGGAGAGGATGAAACTGACTGCAATATGAGACATGTCCATGGCAAGGACTACTTCTTGGTCGGACTCATAGTCCAGACATTGAAGTGCTGGAGACCAAACAATTTCATCCTTCAGATGAGCCATAGCATCTCGTTGGGCATCTCCCCATTCAAATGGGACACCCTTCTGAGTAAGATTTACAAGAGGATGAGCAATAGCAGCGAAATTTCTGATGTAGATATGTACCACTCCACAAGTCCCTAAGAACCCACGGACTTGGGTCAGGTTCATGCACTCTGGCCAGTCTTGTATTTTCTGCACTTTGGCCTTGTGAGCAACACAACCTTTGAACATGCATTTATGACCAACTATGGTCGCTTCCAGTGCTGCCAGAAAGAACTTCTTAGCAGAGACTATCGCATTGATGTTCTGGAGTCACTGGAGAATTCTGTGGACTATGGTTAGATGTTCCCAGATGAAACAACGAATCCCTGGGTTGTCCGGGATGGTCTCATAAGACCCGTCCAGTCTCTGATACTGAGTGGTACCAGACTTCACTGGGAGATCGTCGACGAATGGCATGGTGTAGTGAGGTATTTCGTCTTGAAGGATAAATGCCATATTGGCTTGGTATATCTGTACAGCATTAGTATGCCCCATTGGAGGAGTAGTAAGATGGTGTGGTCCAAGCGGACTATTGAACATACAGTAGTCGTGTCTTGGGAGTCCACATGAAGTGGTCTTTGATTGTAGCCTGCAAATAAGTCCATCATACCATAGACAGCACTTCTGCCAAAGGATTCAGCTAGGTGCTTGACAAATGGGGGAACTGAAGAGTCCCGAATAGTAACTGCGTTAAGTGGTTGTAAGTCATGGACAAGGCAAAGGGACTTCTTGTCCTGTTTAAGGATGCAGAACCAGCACGACCAGTATGCTGTGGCTGAAGGTTTGTATACTCCAGATGCAATGCAGTCTTTGATGATTTGGATTGCCTGGTCCCAAGCAGAAGGGGGTATTGGTATGTTTTGAAATACCCATGGCGTGTGGGGTATGGTCAGTATCTTGACTGGTGGGAAGTACTGTAGCATTCATCTAGTCGGCCCTGCTTGGTTGGAACCCAAGCAAAGGCTTTTTCGTGATTGAGAACGATCCACCAGACTAATTTTACTTCTTTGGGCCAGAGCCATTTGGCAGGGTCAAGATCTAAAGCATCAGCATGTTCCCGAGTGAAATGTTCCCCAGGGATGAAGTCTGGGGGATGGGTAGGTAGAGGTAATAGTCTGGAAAGAGGGTCATCAGGAAGTTGACACAGTACATGATACTCCTCGAGAGGGGCTGCGACTGGCCAGACTTTCCTTGGGACAGGCTTGTATGCCCAAATATGAATGTTAAGATCATAAGAAAAGAAAGAAGCAAAAGCAGAAATATGAGAAGGGATTAGAGACGATTGAGTTGAAGAAAGATAGGAAAGCATAGAAGACCAGGTAATCGGTCGGTAGTCCAAAACATAAGACTGGGGTATAACAGAAGACTGGTAAGAAGACCAGTTAAGGAATGTCGAAGAAAGAACATCAGAACTCTCTCCCCGACTGGTTGGTGGATCATTGAAAGCTAAAAACCCATCTCGATGATGGACTGATGATTAATGCAAGGAAGATTTTGTCAGCACCGAGGACATCCTTCGGTCCAGGGCCGGGTAGGTAGTTTATACTCTTTTCCAGAGTTTGGATCATGAAGTGTAATATTTTGTGAACCATCTGGAAAATCATCAGTAGTAGCACTCATAAGACAATGAAAAGGTTGGCTGAGTAGAAGATCGAAGTTGGCCCATGGTATGACCTGGACTTGTAAGCAAACCTCGCCTGCACTGAAGTCAAGGCGGAGGTTTTCAATGACACCTATGGTCGACTCGGTGATGGTATTTGCGTTCGACATGGTCATGACATGGTCGGACTGGACTGGCACTTTGAGGGTCTCCCACACCTGTTTGGGCATGGCGATAATCTCTGAGCCTGAGTCCAGTACTCCAGTGATAGTCCTGGGTGTCCCTGCAACTCTAGCTTGGATAGACCTAAGGGGAATACTATGATGAGCAACAATTAGTCCATCATCACTTTGAGTGACACTGTCACCAAATCGACAAGCAATCTCTCCAGGATCTCAACCTGAGAGCTCATTGACATGGACAGCATTAGCTGAGACCAAGATGTGCTTTGAAGTCAATAAGTCCTTGAACTGTTTCTGGACTTCTGGCATGACAGAAAGGAGTTCTTTAAATGGGACCAGTATCATCGTTTCGAGTACTCAGTCTATGATTTTCTTCAGGGCTGCTTCGTCCTCCAACGGAAAGGAGTAACAAAACTGACCAGATGGAGCAGGTGCAGAGGGATATACAGTATCAGTATGAGGTTTAGGTGTGGTTGATGATGGTGGAGGAATAGATGGTGCTGGCTTTGGAGCGGATGGAACAATAGGTGGAGAGATAGGAGTGACCAGTCTAGGCGGTGCTGATGGCTTAGACTGAGCCACAGCGATCTCTGGGGTTTCAATGTCTTCTTCGACAGTAGGAGACTGAGATGCTGGGCATGCAGGATGGCAAGAAGGGAGTTCTATGCCATCAAAGCGGACGCATTTGCCCTTGTCTTTGCTTTGGTCTGCCTGGAAACTTGCCCAAGCATGTGATAAGTAGGCATGGAAGTCTGGGTCATCTAAGTCCAGACTATCTTCGTTGTCCCAAGAATCTGCTACAGAAGTCCTTAAAATGGACATATCAATATCTAAAACAGCATCAATTTTGGATGGATAGAGAGAAACTATGCCAGTGGTGACAGCTGATCCAGCACCCAAAGCGAACTGTGTAGGCAACCGGTCTATGCATTCCTGAAGACACCAAGTACCAGGGACATGAGGGATGTATTGTCCATTGGTGAGGTACAATCGGCCATCTGCTCCCCAGGATGCCTTTCCAGTCTGGATATAACTGTCTACATGAGGGCAGCTATTCATGAAGTGAGCTGAATCACCACAAAATGCGCACTCCTTTGGTCTAGAAGACCACTGGAGGCTGACCTGTTCCTGCTTAACAACAGGAGTGCCACTGGGCGATGGGGCCTGTGGGACTTGAGATGCCGGGACCAGTACCGCCCAGATGGGGTAATAAGGTTGGGTGGTCTGTGATTGGCCGGCTGTTGGTAGTGGTCAAAGAGCTGAACCTGTAAGAAGAAACTTGGCTGTGTCAATGGTGTCAGCAATCTCATATGGGTCAGAAGGGTGGTGAGTAATCTTGGTGATAAGTAGACGCTGCCAGACTTGTTGTCCCAAGTCCAGTGGTAGTCTGGCAAGGAACAACATGTCACAGTTGAGTTGAGAAAGCTTCCTATTCATGATAAGGAACTTGGAAATCTTTTGGAACTTTTGTTGGTATTTGCCAAGGTCTTCTATAGTCTGCATTGGCTTGGCTTGATACTCCTGGACTAAATATTGGATGTCAGCATGACAATACTGGTTAGTACCTTCGCAACCAGGATATAATTCCTTAACAGCTGCGATGAAGTCATCCCAGTCAGCAGGAGCAGCCGAAGCTTCATCAAGAAGCTCCCATCCTTCAGACTCTTCTAAGTCCATGTACTGAATGGCAGCACAAATCTTCTGAGCAGTGGTAAGACTGGTGGCAGTACCGAGTTCGTCAACATCTTCCAGGAACCTGGGAAGAGTGGACAGAACCTTCCCATCGAACTTGGGTGCATTCTGGGTACCACAAAGTGGCATGGTAATGGGGGTGGGGTTAGACATTGGAATAGGTTGAGCAGAGATAGGTTGAACAGGTGGAGGAATAATCATTGGTGGAACTGGAGCAGGCAGTGGAGTGATAGTCAAGTAGTCCAGTAAGACTGAGATAGACTGCGATGGGCAGAAGAGGTAAGACAGAGATGATGATGATGAAGAGGAGAGTGGTGTAAGTGGGGATGGAGGAGTACAAGGTGACGGTGGACATTCTGAGGCAGAGGAGGGAAGTGGGAGAATTGAGGGAATTCCTGGGGACTCAACATCCTCCTCTCTTCTAGCCCAAGGAGTTGAGTGAATAAAGGCACTGGGTATTTGGTCGCTGTCAGTAGTAACGTTGGTACCAATAATATCAGCTGAAACATCATCAGTTATTGGAAGATCAGAGTCTGAAACCCTAGTCGAGCATAAAGACTCCAGTGGCTGTGGCTGTCTGTCCAGTGATGGCAGAGTTGAATAGACTGAAAGGTGGTTGAATGGACTGCTAGTCCTGGCCACCTGGGGATAGTCTGAGGGTAATTGGGGAGCGAATATGTTCACCCCAGTGGGACTCTATTGGAGTAGGGTTAGTCCTAGAACGAAGTAGGGTGCATACAAAGCAGTTCGGTCGTATTCCAGACTGTCGTAGGTATTAGTCCAGGCATCGTAGAGCGTGATGAGGCATGAAGACTGGCAGTACAGTCCAGAAAACGGTGTGGTAGACAGTATAAACAGTGAGGGAGACAGTTTCCCAATGGTGATGGTAAGTGAGCAAATGGTAGCTGTCATTTCAAATGACGAATACAAAATTTTATAGTCCAGGTATACCTGGACTTCTAAGTATCATATGGAATAAGTACCTGATGACATAACAAAAATGACACAAGGCCTGAACATCAAAAGCGATGTCGAAGCCATGATCATAAGGGTCTAAGTAATAGAAAGGACATATGAAAAGAGTAATTGAATAATAAAAGGTAGGATAAGGAATAGTCTGATCGGTATAGAAGTAGTCCGACCGGTCTGTAGTAGACTGGGTGAACGGACACTCCAGACTATCGTTAGACATAAGGGAATGAAGTTAAACAAAGGAGGAAAGGTGTAGAAAATATAGAAATGAGGGGATATACACATAGAGGTGCACCAACCTCTACATCTGGGGGGGACTTTGCTTCTGACCATCCCTGGTCAGATCACATGATGGTGAGAATACATGTTGAAAAGTTGTGGCTGGGTGTGGGGTTCACTTAATGGTCTTTGCTCTCTTTCTTTGACCACTACCATCACCATCTCGCCTCAACATGTCTCAAAGTCAATTCCAATCCCGAGTCGAGAAACACTGCTTGGTGAATGATGCTGGCGCAGCACACCAGGCTACGCTGCGAAAGAACTTCAAGCAGATAACGGCCTTCATCATGGGCCTAGTCGACTCGATGCCCAATGACAAGGAAGAACTCAAGGAGGATATGAAGACGTGGATTAAAAGGTTCAGGGCAGGAATGGTGAGTAAATATGACTCGTTTGATGACTCCGCTGACACATGCAGGACGACTGGGAGACTGTGAAGACCAAAGTGGACAAGATCAGTCTCAACACCAAGCTCGAAGACAACGTGGCAGAGAAGATAATGAAGGCAGAAGCAATGTGCGCAGACTGGACTGCAAGATTCAAGGTGGCTGAAGAAGTCCCTCCAGAGGTGGCACTCCTGCCAACACAGGACTCGGCAATGGAGGTCGAAGAGGCGGTCCAGGGGACCCAAGAGATGGAAGTCCGTGCACCATCTTTAGAAGCACACTTGCTGTCATCTGCAGGTACAAAGATAAGTCTGAGTTTACTTTTCATGGCTGGGCTAATGTTTTTCTAAGCGTGGGCAGTCTAACACGAATGAAGAGGAGTCCAATGTTGAGGTCGTGGAGCCTCAAAAGAAGACTCCCCAGGTGCAGATGAAGAAGTCCAAGGTATGCAACGGGTGTGTGAACACAGGGCTGGCAGCTGAGTGCAGGAAGGGAAGCAGGGCGGCATGCATCCAGTGCAACCAGTTAAAGGTTGCATGCAGCCTGGCAGGCAGTAGGTCTGCGCCACGCAAGCGAGGGGCGCAGATGGTCATGCAGATGAAGGGTAAGTGGTCATGATTCAAATAGTCCGGTCTGACCTTCATTACAGAGAAACCAGTCTGCCCAAAGGCTGGTCCCAGCAAGGCAGCAGTGCCCTTGCAAGAATGGGAGACCTTCAGTCTTGATGATGATGATGAAGAGGATGCAACCCCAGTCAAAACAAGTCGAAGGGGAAGACCTGGGTGACACCAAAGAAGTCCGGTCGAACGACTACCACCAGCAAGGGTTCAGTTGTGCTCCAGCTAAGCGCTGTCCATGCAAGGCTATACCAAATCCAGGCAAACATCAAGGCTTTGGAGGTCGAGCATGTGGAGGTAATGGCTGAGATGGGGGATTTGGTGGCAGAGCTGGAGGAGCAGGGTGTGTAGGTCCAGGTGTCGTCTTCCTCATCTGTAAATACGAAATTTTGCACAATGTACACGGACATGGACTGAAATGCAAGAAAAGAAGTAAGAATGAAAAGGTGAAGAATGAAATGTTAGAAAGAGAAAGGTTTGAATGTAAGACCAGCCAGACTAAGACTGGACTATTGTTGCGGGGTACCACCTGACTTATCTTCTTCAGTCTACTTTCGCATCTATTCCAACCAATGATCCCATAAAGATGTTTCTTGGGTGCAAGGTACCACTTGACTTGTTTTCTTCGAACTTCTTTCTTTGTCTACTCCTAGTGTACTTCCTGGACTATGATGGACTGTTTTTTTTTTTTTTTTTTCGAGACAGTTTATCTGTATGTATATCAAGGTGCACCGTGTCCTTGTGCATGTTCGAAGTCTGAAAATATATAGTAGATATTGGTTATTTTTGGGACATGTTAGAGAGAGAGAGGGAGAGAGAGAGAGAGAGAGAGAGAAATACGAGACTGGACTGATATAATGAGATGAGAGATTGTCTGTAGAATATTTTTAGTTGTTTTTCGTTAGAGTGTTTTTATATTTTTAGTTGGCTTTTTAGTTTTGTAGAGATCACCGGTCAAAACCCGGGGTGAAACAGAGAAAGGAAATCTATGTATACAGTGACCTCCAAAACCCTTTCAATAACTAACTCTGATGGAGTGCATGAAGTGCACTGCAATCACCTGGAACAATCACATCAAGCTTTGCTGGAGAGAAAGATAGTACATACTCTTGGCTACAA
>JBBPMM010000900.1:0-11660 GCA_038090335.1 Solioccasus polychromus
ACTATAGTCAGATGCTCCCAGATGAACCTATGAATTCCAGGGTTCTCTGGGATGGTCTTGTAAGACCCATCCGGTCTTTGGTATAGAGTGTCACCAGACTTCACTGGGAGGTCATTAATGAAGGGCATAGTATGGTGGGGAATTTCATCTTGAAGAATGAATGCCATATCAGCCTGGTAGATCTGTACTATGTTAGTATGATCCATTGGAAGCATAGTGAGATGGTGCATGTTATGCTGAGGCTAGTAACTCAGCTAATAACTGATGAAATAAAGTCGATGGTAGATGCTAATATGCCTTCATGGTAGACCCAAGACAACTAGAACGAGCACAGTCATCTCCCAATAGAGGGTATTGATGCGTACCTGTGGAACTTCCTGCTGGATGGTGGCAATGAAGATTAGGACTTGATAAGTTGTCCCACAATGTTCAATGAAGGCCCTAAGAGCAGTAGTCTGTAAGATGGGAATGGTGATGGTCTCGCTCCCTAGAGCAGCTTGCTGGTTACTAGGCTTGGATTGCATAGAACTAGCTAGAGTACAAGAGTAAAAGGTCTACCTATTTATAGGTAGCAGGATAGTGCACAGACCAAGAAGAAAAAGGAAACTATCTAGAATGTTCCAGAGAATGGTGACTATAACTGGTAACCCTGAGCCCCGGTACTACAGAGTAAAAACAGAAGAACTTAGAAAATGGAAAGAATAGGAAGGCTATGGAAAGAATAGGAACAACACTTGGGAAAAATAGGGACTAAAGGAAAAAACCGTAACATTACCCCCTGCTTAAGTCTTCAGATCACTGATCTGAAATGTTATTAGTCTCTCCCCCAGAGGAAGTGTTTTCTTCGATGATCCATGCTGCAGTAGGAGGATTAGTAGAGATATTCAGGCACCGAGACATCTTATGCCCTTGTACCCCACATCCTTCACATGGAAGACCCTGACACATATCCTTCCAGTGACTGGGGGCCCATAAAAAGCATTTGGGGCAACGATACTCTCTGCACTCTAAGTACCAGTGTCCCCATTGCTGGCATTTAAAACATTGACCACGTTGATTAAGAGTATCTGGAAGATGATCTATGTTGATGGGATGGTCTGGGGAGCCAAAGGACGACCCTGTACTACCATCAGGAGCAGTAAAACATAAATCGTTGAGGGTCTGGTGGAGAATCTCCATAGATGGAGAAGATGGAAGTGGTGGGGTGGGGGGTCTAGACATAGGACAACTGGGGGGGAGTGGAGCCATCCACTCTGGTTGCAAGGTCCAGGTAGGTCTGGCTGGATTGGGGACAGGGAGAGCTGGGGAATCATCATAAGATGAGAGACAAGGAGGAGTAGGATGTGAATAGGGTGTCTGGCATTGTCGAGGAGCTCTATGACATCATCTAGGGTTAGGGGGATTTGGTTGCTGTGTAGGAGAGGGGCTGGAAGATGAGAGGGAGGAAAGAAGGAAATGGGGTAGAATATGGTCTGTGGTAGTAAGGGGAAATCCTTGATACATAGTGGTCTTCCTCAGAGGGGGTGAGACCATCGACAAGGGATCGGAGTGAGGGAATCAGGGAAGGGGGAATCCGGTTGACAAAAAACCAGAACCCTTCTGCATACATCACATCAAGGAGGTGGTCCAGCATCTGCTGGACAGAATGATCTATAAGCCATTCTGTAACAGGGTCGGTTCCTGTGCAGGAACACTGATAGAGGAGATTGGTGGTATAAATTTGATGGTACAGGTGCACCATCGTTTGTAGGGAAGTAGCTTGATCCCAAAGGGGATCATGCTTGACAGTGAAGAGGGGATGAGGGTCAGTGAGGACGGTTCCAAAGAGGAGATGGTGGTAGGAGACAGGGAGGCATTCGGCATAGATGGCAAGGGAAGACATAGAAAATACAAAAGGTGATAGATGAATGGAGTGTAAGAGTGGTTGGGCAGAGTTCAAAGACGTCGTCAAGCTTTATACTCTTCAAGCACTTTGGAAGCATTTCCTAAATTGGACTCCAGTTCCCAGGTGTTTTCGGCGGAGGAATAACCCTTCCATTTTACTAGGTATTGCCACCATCCTTGTGTTCCTCAGTGATTAAGGATGTCTTTGACTTCCCATTCTTCTTCACCTTCTATCTCCTCTGACGGTGGTTTTAGGAAGTTGGGGCCATGTTCAGGAGTTTCCTGATAAGAGGATAGGAGAGACACATGAAACATGTTATGGATTCTCCAAGATGGGGGTAATTGAAGTTTGTAAGTGAGGGGGGAGATGACTTTGGAAATTTCGAAGGGACCTTCTCTTCAGGGGAGAAGTTTCTTGGAAGTATGGTGGAATCAGAGATTCTGTGCTTCTAACCAGACTTTATCTCCGACTTTCCAGGGTTTGAACTTAGAAAAGGTTCATTCCTTCATAATCTGAGCTGAATTCTCGTGAGCTACTAGGGCTTCTTTTCATGCTTCATTGAGGAGGGAAAGGCATTTTTCCAAAGCCAGGATAAATGTCTTTCTGAGAGAGGGGTATCCCCTGGGTTCATATCTGAACATTAGGGAAAAAGGAGTTTTCTGAGTAGATGAGTGAACATTGGAATTATACGAAAACTCAGCCATAGGGAGAAGATCCACCCATCTGTCAGGGCAATCTTCAGAGAAGATCCTTAAGTATGTCTCGAGGGACTGGGTGATAGGCGGTGGAGAGTCGCAGGTCATAGCTTTGGAGTCAGGATAGTTCATGAGCGAAGGCAGAGGCAAATCAAGGACCCTGATCAGAGATAAGTGAGGAATGAAGGCCAAAGCAAGGAAATACTTTCTCCAGAAAAAGTTGAGCTACCCCTTCTGCATCTATGGTTTTAGAGCAAGGAGAGAAAATTACCCCTTTCATAAGCCTGTGGTCGACCACAACCAAAATAGCATCAAATCCTCGAGAAGGAGGGAGATTGGTGATAAGGTTGACAGAAATTTGGTCAAAGGGATGAGTAGCAGAGGAAGGAATAGGGAATAATGGAGGGATGGTAGGATTGGTATTCACCTTGTTTTGTTGACAAATGGCACAACTGGAGACAAACCTGCGAATGAAAGTGGAAAGGCCTGGCCTCCAAAAGTCACGTGCAACCAGGGTGGTGGTATGGAAAATACCACCATGACTGCCAGCAAAGGAAGAATGGATGGAAGAAACTAAGTCATGGCAGAGGGAGTCAGGAACATAAAGACGATTGTGGAAATACAATTTTCCATCGTCAAAGGTCCAGTCATGGATAGCCAAGCAAGGAAAGAGGGGAGAATTCACAAAAGATTTCGCAATGGCATCAAGAACCAAAGGATCAGAGGTGGATGACTGGGTGATTTTATCTGAAAGAGTGAGGTCAATGGTCCAGACAAAAACATCATTGGGGAGGAGAGTAACCGCTTGATTGTCATTGGCAGTATCAATGTGGTCCTTTTGAGAGAGTGCATTGGCTGGCCCCATAAGGGAACCCAGTTGATGTTTGAACTTCAGATCGAAATCTTGAAGGAATAAGAGCCAACAAGCCTGGCAACATGAAAGTTTGTGCAGTTCCCTGAAATACAAGAGATTTTTGTGGTCGGTGAGGACTGTGATGGGAAGTGATGTGCCCTGCAAATAATGTCACCATTCATAGAGGGCATGAATGACGGCAAGTAACTCTTGATCATAGATATCATAGTTACGTTTGGCAGGGGAAAGAGTTTTCGTCAAGTAAGCACAAGGATGGAGATCTCCATTGGCATCCTTTTGCATGAGAACACTGCCCATAGCAACCAGAGAAGCATCCGTCATAAGAAAGAAAGGGATGGTGGTATCTGGAAGACGGAGGATGGGAGTGGACATGAAAATCTGTTGGAGCATGTGAAAAGCATTTTCATTGGGAGTGGACCATTGCCAAAGGGTCAACTTCTTAGTGAGATCAATAAGAGGTTGAGCAATAGTAGAGGAGTTTGCGATAAACTTCCAATAGAAATTACAGAAACCCAAAAAGGATCGAACTGCTTTTACAGACTGGGGTGGTTGCCATTCCTGGATGGCTTTCAATTTGGTGGGGTCCATGGATGCTTGATGATTCCCAATAACCATTCCGAGATATTTGATTTCAGCAACATCAAAGGAACACTTCGAAATTTTTAAAGAGAGTCGAAGATCTTTGAGACGTTGGAGAACTCTCTTTGTTCAAATGGTATGTTCAGCAGGGTCAGAAGAATGGATGAGGATGTCATCCATATAGATCATGACCCATCCTTCCAAGATAGGATCTCAGAACCCATCATTCATGAACACTCAGAATGTGGTGGGGGAATTACACAACCCAAAGAACATAACTGTAGGCTCAAAGAGACTAAATGGGGTTATGAACACAGCTTTCCATTGATCCTCTGGTTTGATAAGAACATTGTTATATCCCCATCATACATTGAACTTGGTGAAGACTGTCGAGTCTTTTAGCTTATCCAGAAGGTCAGATATGAGAGGAAGGGGATAGGCATTCTTAACCATGTGTGAATTAAGATATCTATAATCCTGACAAGGGCATAAGGATCCATCTTTCTTTGGGACAAAGAAGAAGGGGGAAGCTTGAGGGGACTTAGATGGTATGATTTGTCTGGTCCAGAGATGTTCATTGATGAATTCCTTACATGTCTCCAGTCCCTTGGGATTAAGTGGATAAACTTTGGCCACTTTTGGAATGAAGGAATCGTCAAGATCAATACCATGATCAAAGGATCATGATGGGGGAAGGAGATCATGAGTTTTCTCTTCGAATACAGAAGAGTATTCATTATATTCCAGGGGAAGTGTTTTCTCCTTCTTTGGGGCAGCAATAGCGACTTCTGTGGCGATGGTAGTCTTTCATAATGTTTCTACGAGATACCATTGTTCTAGGGCTTCTCCTTCCACATTATGGTTTTCAGGTATATCAGCTATGGAGACAACACAGGCTGTCCAGTCGATAGTGGGGTTTACTTTAGTGAACCAATGGATACCCAGAATTGCCCAATCTTCTCCACAATTAAGTACTAGGAAGCGGATGACTTCTTCTCATTGACCAATTTTAACAACTAGGAAGGTTTCTTTTTGGATAAACCCTCCTTTATTGGCAGTATCATCAACATTAGATGCTTTAATCAGGGAGAGAAGCCATCTCATAGGAAATTGATATTTGGCAACTGTGATAGGATCAATGAAATTTTCAGTGGCTCTGGAGTCAAGAAGAGCTTATGGGAATACAAATCGATTTCTCTTTCTTATTGGTACAAAAGATAGGAGCAGAATGTTCAGGAGGAGAAGATGCTGATACTTTCCTCTGTTTTAAAAACCCTGGATCTTTTCATCTAAGGTCATCTTGGCAACCCTTTCTTCGTCTTCTTCAAAACATGCCTTCAGAACTCATATGAGTTCTTTGTGATCTACCTTCCATCCTTCAAGGACCTTCAGATACTTGTCTAGGTTGGAAGGTGGGGATGGTTCTGACGCCTTAGGGGGTTCTGGGGCAGAAACTGCTGCGGCTCTGATTTGGTTTCGGAAGGGGTTATTGGATTGTACAGGAGTAGACCCTTCTGACTTCTTTTCATCTTGGGGATGATTACGCATGGTGCAACCCTTCTTATGGCAGATGAAACATTGCCCCTCTCAGATATGACAAGCCTTTTCAACTGGAGAGAGGTGGACAGCATTGATTTCCATAGCATTCAGATCCTTCTGTTCAGAGAAGTTCCTCCATCCTAGCCCCTTTTGCATATCCTTGATGCATTCTTGCTGCACGTTAAAGTTGCTGGCCTACTCCATCCATCCTTGGAGTGTGGTGGGAACAGTGGCCATGGAGAGGATGTTGGTGGTAATCTTTTCGTCCAATCCCTTCCCAAAGTATTCGATCAGGGCTTCCTCATCTGAGAGCCCAGTCTGAGTGGCAGCAAGGGAAAAGTCTGCAATGTACTTGGTGAAACCATCATTATCTTTAGTATTCTGGGTGAGATTTTGGATGGTTTGGCAAGCCTTGCTAGCAGTATCATAGGGGAAAAAGGTTTTAGTGAAATCAGCAGCCATAATGTTGAAAGTTTGTTGGTCATCGGGGAGAGTAGGACTTTCCAGATGGTAGAACCAGCCTTCAGAGAAAACCTTCCCTCTACCTTTACTCATTTTATTGAGCATAGTAAGCATCTTTGCTTTATCATCATACAACTCTTCATTCATTTTGAAGTATGCTTTCATAGCAAGCATCCAGCATACTGCGTCTTTGTTACGCTCGGGCTTAGCAACCTAGCTAGTAACGAGTTTGATAGACTCTATAGAGCAGTCTATGACGACGAGTAGGCCAGATGCCTACGAGGATGACGACCAACAGGAATGTCCCTTCTTGGATGAAGCCGAGTCGTATAGCGAAGTCTCGTTGAATAACAACGGCGATAAAGATGAAGACGTTGAAAGGCAGTTTTGACAGAGTAGATCTCACCCTAAGGTGGCTTGCTGGTTACTAAGCTGAGATTGCGTAGAACTAGCTAGAGTACATGGTAAAGGTAAAGGGTATTTATAGGTCCGAGACGGCGCACAGACCAAGTACATAATTGGTAGTCTTACTAGAATGTTCCGGAGAATATTCCAAGAAAGGGGTACACAGCTCCGGTGCTGTGGGCGAAAGGGATAGCTATGACACGAAAAGGAATAGGAGTCCATTGGCTCGTAACATTACCCCCCAACTAAGCTTTCTTGAAGGCCTCTTCAAGATTCATCGCCAGTATTTACGGGAGGATTATTTCCTCTAATGAAGGGACACGCGTCGAGAGGATGTCCACTCCTCCTGCAATGGGAACACCATCGAGTCGGGCACATCCTAGCGGGATGACCTGGAGCCCATAAGAAACAATGAGGACATCGAAAACGAATACATTCCCCGTGCCAATGTCCCCATTGTTGACACTTGAAACACTGTCCGAGACGGGGAGGATTCTGAGGGGAGTCGACGTTGATGGGATTAACGATGGTCCCCGGAGTAATATCCACGATGATCGTGTCTCGGTTGACGCGTGAAGGGGGAGTAGAAACCGTAGGGGAGATGGGACTTCCATAAGACGTGGAAGACGAAGTCGATGATGGTGGAGTTTCTATCCGTAGTCTAGGATAGGGGCTGTCTGGTCGAACTCGTCGACGGAGGGTTCGTACGGGGGAAGTAGGAGGGGATGGTGTTCGTGGATGATAAGGAGGGGACGCAGAAGGGGAGCATCGTGAGGAATAAGCGGGGGGAGCTGGAGGTCCACTAGGCACGAGTCGAGGGGTAATATGGGAAGTTTGGACGGGTATTAAACCGTCGTATACATCCTCTTCGGAAGGGGAGAGGGACGTGATGAGTGGTATCAAGAGGTGTTGGAGAGAGGAGTTGGGTATTCGGTTTACGAACCCCCAAAAGCCTTCATAATGTAAGAGGTCTAGAACATGGTGACGGATAAGACCCTGGGAGTCGGCGAGGGTTTGGTGGGTGGTATGAGACGCTCCAGAGTGAAGACGTTCGTAAAGGAGGTGGTGAGTAAGGGTTTGGTGATACAGGCGTACCAAGGCTTGGAGGGTGATGGCTCGGTCCCAAAGAGGGTCTCTTTCAATGAGGAACAGCATTCGAGGGTCGGCGAGGATACCTGCGTAAAGAATACGGCGATGGTGGTCGGGTAGTCATTGGGCATAGACTCGGATGAAAGTGGTGTGGGTAGCGATGTTGGAGGACATGATGGTTGTAAAGGATCAAGGGTGGTTGAGACGGAGTTTAAAGGTTTCGTCGTCTTTTATAGTCTTCCAAAATTTCGGATGCATTTCCTAGATTGGATGGAGGTTCCCACGTATTTTCGGCTGATGAATACCCTTTCCATTTTACGAGGTATTGCCGTCGTCCTCATGTTCCTCGGTGATTGAGAATATCTTCCACTTCCCATTCTTCCTCGCCTTCTATTTCTTCTGACGGGGGTTTTAAGAAGTTAGGACCGTGTTCGGCAGTTTCTCGATAAGGTGAAAGAAGGGAGGCGTGGAAAACGTTGTGGATTTTCCAGGAAGTGGGGAGTTTCAGTTCGTAAGCTAGGGGTGATATTACCCTGGTAATTTCAAAAGGTCCCTCTCGCCTAGGTAGTAACTTCCGTGAGGTGTGACGGAACCGGAGGTTTTTGGCTTCTAGCCACACTTTATCGCCTACTTTCCAAGGTTTGAACTTTGAATTGATTCTTTCTTTCATGATTCGAGCGGCGTTTTGATGAGCAGCAAGTGCTTCTGTGCGGGCTTCCTCTAAGAGGGAAAGTCGTTTTTCCAGAGCGGGAATAAACGTTTTTCCTAAGGGTGGATAAGCTCTAGGTTCGTAGCCAATCATGAGAGAGAACGGGGTTTTCTTTGTGGAAGCGTGAACATTGGCGTTATGAGAGAATTCTGCCATCGGTAATAGGTCGACCCATTTATCGGGTCGACCCTCAGAAAAGATGCGGAGATAGGTTTCCAACGATTGATTGGCTCGTTCTGTTTCTCCGTCGGTTTGGGGATGATAGGCAGTTGAGAGTCTTAGATCGTAGTCAAGGATTCGAGACAACTCTCTAGCAAATGCTGAGGCGAATTGGGGTCCACGGTCGGATATTACCGAGGAATGGAGGCCAAATCTAGGGAAAACCTTTTCAAAGAATAATTGGGCGATTCCTTCTGCGTCAATTTGTTTTGAGCAGGGTGAGAGAATTACCCCCTTCGTAAGCCCATGGTCGACCACGACCATAATGGAATCGAAACCCCGGGAAAGGGGAAGATCCGTAATTAAGTCGACGGAAATTTGGTCAAAGGGGTGAGTCGAGGTGGAAGGAATTGGCGATAAGGGTGGGGTGGTCGGGTGGGTATTAATTTTGTGTTGTTGGCAGATTGCACAACCCGTAATAAAACGGCGAATGAAGGAGGAGAGACCTGGCCACCAAAAGTCGCGAGAGACGAGGTGGGTGGTGCGAAAAATACCTCCATGACCACCAGCAGGGGAGGAGTGTAAGGATGCAACAAGGTCGTGACGTAGGGAAGGCGGGACGTAGAGTCGGTTTTTAAAGTATAATTTGCCGTCGTCGAACATCCAATCGTTGAGAGCGGAGCGAGGAAATAAGGGCGAACCGGAGAAAGATTTTGAAAGGGCATCAATGACAAGGGGATCAGAGGAAGAAGAGGCGGCAATTTTATCAGCGAGGGCGGTGTCGATTGCATGGATAAAGACAGAGTCGGGTAGTAGGGTAACAGTCGTATTGTCATGAGATGTATCCACGTCGTTGAGACGGGAGAGGGCGTCAGCCGGTCCCATATGAGATGCCGGTAAGTGGGTAAAAGAAAGATCGAAGTCCTGAAGGAAAAGGAGCCAGCGGGCCTGGCGACGAGAGAGTTTTCTAGGTTCTCTAAAATAAGTAAGATTTTTATGGTCGGTGAGTATAGTGACGGGATGCCCGGTTCCTTGAAGATAATGACGCCACTCATAAAGGGCGTGTATGACAGCAAGAAGTTCACGATCATAAATGTCATAGTTTCGTTCAGCGGGGGATAAAGTTTTTGATAGAAAGGCGCAAGGATGAAGGTCGCCGTTAGTGTCTTTCTGCATCAGAACGCCACCGGTTGCGACTAAGGAAGCGTCAGTCATGACGAAGAAGGGTCGATGTGGATCAGGGAGTTGGAGGACCGGTGATTTTAAGAACAAACTTTTCAAAGTAGAGAATGCATCCTGTTGGGGTTGATCCCAGTGCCATGTGGAGGACTTCTTTGTCAGATCGATGAGGGGTTGAGCAATGGAGGAAAAATTAGCAATGAATTTCCGGTAAAAGTTGCAAAATCCTAGAAAAGATCGGACAGCGCGAATAGAGCGAGGAGGTTCCCAGGATCGGATCGCGTCTAGTTTTGATGGATCCATGGCTGCTTGGTGATGTCCGATGATCATTCCCAAGTATTCCACCTCTGCAACGTCGAAAACGCATTTAGAAATTTTAAGGGATAAATGGAGATCTCTGAGTCGTTGGAGAACTCGTTTCGTTCGGGAAGTATGAGTTTCTTGGTCAGAGGAGTGGATGAGGATATCATCCATATAAATGACTATCCACCCTTCAGAGAGAAGGTCTCGGAAGGCGTCATTCATGAAAGCCTGAAAGGTTGCAGGGGAATTACAAAGTCCAAAAAACATGACCGTAGGTTCAAACAATCCAAATGGAGTGATGAAGGCCGCTTTCCAACGATCTTCTGGTTTAATAAGGATATTATTGTATCCCCATCGAACGTCAAACTTGGTGAAGATGGTGGAAGCTCTGAGCTTGTCGAGGAGATCTGATATGAGGGGTAATAGATATGCATTCTTCACCGTGTGGGAGTTGAGATATCGATAATCTTGACAAGGACGGAGGGAGCCATCCTTCTTCCCTACAAAGAAAAATGGAGACGCTTGAGGGGATTTAGACGGGACGATTCTCCCGGTTCGTAGATGCTCATTGACGAAGTCCTGGCAAGTTTGTAGTTCTTTGGGGTTGAGAGGATATACTTTTGCGACCTTAGGAACAAAGGAGTCGTCTAATTCGATAGTATGATCAAATGGTCGAGGTGGAGGAAGAAGGTCATGAGTCTTTTCGTTGAATACATCCAAATAGGAATTGTATTGCTGTGGAAGGATCTGTTCTTTCGGGGGAGTCTTTATTGCGGCTTCAGTGGAGATAGTCGTTTTCCGAAGAGACTCGATTAGGTATCGTTGATCGTCTGGTAAGTCAGAGGTAGGAAGGTCGGGTATGGAGATTTTCCTAGTGGTCCAGTTGATTGTAGGGTTTACTTTCGTAAACCAGGGAAGTCCCAAGATTGCCCGGTCTTCCCCACAGTGAAGTACTAAAAAATGAATCACTTCTTCTCGGGTTCCTATTCGGAGAACCAGTTTAACTTCTTTTCTTATAATCCCTCCTTGATTTATTGTTCCATCTACGTTGGAGGCTTTTATTGGGACGCGAAGACGGGAGCAAGGAAATTGGTATTTCGCAATGATAGTGGGGTCCACGAAGTTTTCTGTGGCGCCAGAATCTAACAGAGCTTTTACTTCGGCGGTTTTTGTTCCGTGAGAAAGAGTAATAGGAATTCGAATTGATTTTTCCTTTTTACTAGTACAAATCACGGGAGCTAAACGTTCTGGAGGGGAAGACGCCGGTACTTTCCTCCGTTTTAAAAATCCAAATCCTGATGAGTGGTCACTCGAGCCACCGTTTCTTCAGTTTCTTCTTCTTCGAAGCACGTCTTTAGAACACGAATCATTTCTTTTGGATCGACTTTCTTTCCTTCTAGGACCTTGAGGTATTTGTCAAGATCCGAGGGTTCCTTTACTTCAACCTTTGTAGGGACAGCGGCAGCTCTAGCTGGATTTCGAGGAGGACGAGGAGGAGTTGGTTCTTTGGAGTCTTTTGGGTGATTTCTGGCAACGCATCCTTTTCGGTGGCAGATGAAACATCTTCCTTCTTTGATGTGTCTTGCTTTTTCTACCGGGGAAAGGCGAACAGTGTCCACTTCCATTGCGTTTGGATCCCTTCTAGTTCCTCCGGCACTTCGCCATCCAAGTCCTCTCCTCATGTCCTTTATTCTCTCTTGTTGGGCGTGGAATTTACTTGCTTGTTCCATCCATCCTTTCAAGGTCGTTGGGACATTACTCATTGAGAGAATGTTGGTCACC
>JBBPMM010000901.1:0-11650 GCA_038090335.1 Solioccasus polychromus
TAGTTCCATCCGCATAGCCATATACAAAGGTGTGCTCTGAGGTTTATTTCCCCAATCATCCGCAACACCAAGCAGATAGTCTTGCGAAGATTCTCTTACTTGTATTTTCGATGACTCCAACCGGTACGTACCATTCGGCACATTGTTAGTGCGATATTAATAATGCAAAGGACCTTCTTTGAGAACAATCGAAATATGCTGCAAGGACGCGCTCCCTACCTCAGTGGCGTTCACACGTGATGGAAGGGAAATCCTAAGCAGTGAGCGCTACGTCGGCGAGACATCCGGGCGGCTTCGACGGTACAAAGTTCACGGCGCAGAATTGAATCAGTCAGGAGCAATTCAACGAGCCGAGCAAACGATCAACAACGTTGGGAGCGTGACTGTATCAAAGGATGGTCGATGGATCCTAAATATCAGGGGGAATGATGTATGGGTCAAGGACATGAGAGACAACGAACGAGTTGACATTGTTAGGCACACCACATCTGTGCTTGCAACCGACGTGTCTCCTGACTCGACGAGGTTTGCTTCGGGATTGGAAGATGCGACGGTCTGCATATCCAGCGTCACATATGGACGAAGGCTTCCCGCACCTCTCCAACACGACAGACGCGTCGTGGGGGTCAGATTCTCTCCGAATAGCGAATATCTTGCGACTGTGGTTTCTGGGGGGCCTCTCCGATTATGGGAAGCTCACTCCGGCACCTTACTATCACAAACCCGGGAGGTATTTGTTGACGCATCTTCTGGCTTGTCTGCACAAGATGTGGAAGTCGTCTCTATCGGTTGGTCTAGTGATAGCCTGCGCATTTTTGTCATGGAATCCGGAAAGATGACATGTGTTGGCGCATGCTCACCTGACAAAACGTCCCTTGCCATCTTATGGACTCAGTTGATCCCTTACAACGACAAATCGTCGCTGTTCTCACTCACCACAAACGGAAGATTCCTTGCATGTTCTGCAGATGGACTTCTTTCCTTTTGGGACACATCTTCGTTCACCCAGATTGGTTCCACCATCACATTTAAACATTCTATTCTCTGCATGGCTCTCTCTTCCGATTCTAGTTATCTTGCATTGGGTAGGGATGATAAGACGATCACGATCCTTGTTCTCAGAGATATTCTCCCGTTACACGTCATTCTCGATGTAAGTATTTATTTATCCATGCCTGCTCATTTTACCCATAATCATCTATATCTCCTCAGCCTACCTCTTGTCTGCCCCTGATGAGCATGAGCGAAGCAACATTTAAGGCATGGATACGTCACGATCTTCATGAAGTCAAGAAAAACCTGTTTCATGCGACAGGTTATACCACAAATGACCATAACGCATTTGCCAATCTTCAACTTATACAGACTCGTGAAATTCATGGAGCTGCGATCGATAGTGCAGACAAGGTAACACTTTCATTCTTCTTCCGGATTGATTTGACAAACCGTGGTCAAGTCCCTTTCCATTAAATCGTCGATCATTGGCCTCATTTCCAAGTCTGTTGCGCTTGTCGGGCAACATGAACTAGAGACCGCATTTGAAGTCTTTGACGGCGTCTTCCGCGACTGCAGCGTCGATGAAATCAGATTTCTGCTACTTATCAAGGTATGGAGACTCTTTCGAGATCGCTCATGCTCCCCGTATGCTATACAGGCAATCCTTTTGTTTGTCTCTGGAAAGCGTGATAATGCGATCGCGCGCGTAAATAGCCTTATCGCAGTCGCGGACGAAAGTGAAATGTACGACTACTACCAGGTGCGTGACGGGCAGTGGAAGCGAACACAGCGTGACTCCCCTTTACTAAAGGTCCTCGGACATATGTACTTAAAGCAAGGGGACACGGAGCGCGGACTCCAGTTATTCGAGCGTGCACAATCGCTGTTGTTTTATCGTCGAGGCTTTCATCTCGTAACAATCATGCTAGTGAGTCATATATCGACATGAGGCGGCTTTTTTCCATTCTTAGCTTTGTATTTCTGGGAAGATATTTGGTCAGTCTTTCGAAGAGCTCGAAATCACGGTTCGTCGGCTCCTGCGAGAAACTTCGTGAAGTGTTCATGTTCTCACGGTCGTCGGTTCGTTCGGAAAGAAAATGTTTTTGTTCGCAAACCTCTTACTTAGTAAGAAAGTGCTCGATGAAATATTATGGCGCTTATTTACCTCCGAGTTCTTCACTGGTCGGATGTAATCTTAAGAGTATATACCACCACAAGTAGATGTGAGTACATTGGCATACTGGTCATAACTCACAAATACGGTCCAACTGCAACACATAAGTGAATTGAGACGTCCAAACCATTGTCATGATGCACTGCCTGGCGTACGTCCTGGGTTCTCTCCAAAATTATGATAACATCGTCCTGATAGACATGGGCCAGATAGGGTGATTGCCACGATCGTTTGCAGGGTACACCATGATAAGTCGGATAAAGACGAGAGCTTCGTCGCTCGTGTCGCCAACCTCCCGAGTTGACAGGACAGTTCTTATATGGACTCGATGGCCAGAGTCACTGCACTCGGCCAGGTGCTTAGTGGCGCCAAAATGTCCATGCCAGTACTCATACTCGCTCAACGAGTGCATCACTGTACACAAAACCCGTCATATTCCCCACAGAGAATAATTTTCATTCACCACGAGCGTATTTACGAATGACTTTCGCATCTGGCCCCTACGAGTCCAAGAGCTCTAAATAGGCTGCGCGACACGTCGTCCCGTCCCGATCCCGAATCTTGACCAGCACAGACAATTGAGAGAGCCTATCAAACATCATCTCGAGCCATCCCAGCGCATCTAATCCAGAGTGCGCACCTCAAAGCCTGCTTGCGCAGCACCAAGTACTGTACCACTGGAATCGCACCGATCGCGAAACCCTCGCCGCGTAGGAGCGAGGCATCCCCCGTCGTCACGTATCCAATAATGTCCGTCTGCGGAGATTTAATCTCTCCGAGCTAAAATGAAAGATGTCAGCGTCTGTCGCACGTGATATAGTAAACAATACCTTGCATTCGTTGGACTCGCCGGACTCGCCTGGGTTGGCAGCTTCCTGGCCCTCTTTCTCAAACGACTTGATCCATCGACGTGCCTCGGGATCGTCCATCTTGTAGATATTCGCCATATCCGTTGGTGCACCCTTCCGCACCATCTTGGTACGAACCATCACGAGTGCTGATCGCATCAGATCATCCGCAGACAGGGACGCATCCAAAGCTGACACGTGATTCTTCCCCCGAAGCTTGTTGATTTCTTCCAGAAATTGCGCTGGCGTAATGAATGCGTTGGAGAGCATCGTCGGAACGCGAGGCCCACGCAAAAGCCAGGGTTGGACGCCAGACGTTTCCACCCTCATCGCGTCGGAACCTGACGGATCTTCTCGTTGGGTCGTTACCAACTCTTCCTCCGTCCCCAGGGTCTGCTTCTGAGCGGGCTTCTCCAATCCGAGGACAACGCCCCAGTCCGCACACCAAGGACTCCTCGTTCCCAATTTCTCATAATTTGGCTTCTTCGCGGGAGGGGTTCTCTCCCAACGCGCTTGTTCTTCCTCTGCACGATCGTTGGTGACGACGTCATACGCAGAAACGGTGGGATAGTCGTTCGGAAATCCACAGACGCCAGCTTCAAAGTACTGTTTCATACGCTCGCGCTGGCCGGCAAACCGGGTTCCCGTATACAGGAGAGAAGAAAGGAAGGCCATCGCCCAGCCTGCAGGGAAAAGTAACGTCCATCCGTGGATACCCTGACTATTATCCGTTTGCGAGTTCGAGGAGCTTGGTGGACCGGATTCAATGGATCGTTGGATGAGTAGAATGGGAATTCGGTCATCCTGACGGAGGGTATTGAGCGGTGTACCCGGGACAAGGTTCTAATGATTCAGAAATGATTAAAAGAATCAAGCCTCAGCAGAAGCATTGTCAACCTTGGAGCGCCTATCGTCAATATCCTTCTTTTTGTATCTTGGCTTCTTGAGGGTCCCCCGAGTCTCCTCATCCCAAATTTCACTTTGGGCCATGAGAGCCGTTGGAAAGATAAAATCTGGAGATGTTTGAATAAAAGGTTGAGTGACATCAGGGTAGTTAGGTTTAGCATTCTTGGGTGGGAACCTATGAAACCATGTGAGACGTCAGAGCAAGACGCCACAACAAAGGATCGATCATACTTTAGACGTGGATCTAGAACTTTAAGTCCAATTACCATTCCACGTGGCACGCTCCCAGGTGTCTGCAGATCAGTCAATCCATTCCAAAACTGCAGATCCATTCACATCAGACACTAGTTAAAGTGTTTAGAGGAAAATGTTCTGACCTTCTTCATTTCCTGTCTGTCGTCACTTCCAGCAGGGGTTAAAACTCCTTTGATGACCTGACTGGACTTGGGTCCCATTATCTCAAAAGAATTTATACATCCTCTGATGTCCGCGATCTCAATCTCAGCGTGTACCTGTGGGTCTTTCTTTTTGCTCTGTTCTAGAGCATAGGACGCTGATGTTTGCAATGATTCGAAAGCGTCTTCGAAGATAGCCGGATGACACCGGAGCCAAATAACCCGTGGGCCATTAGTGGATTCAGGTACCACGTTGTCTTCTATCTGCTTTTCTTTTCCCTTTTCTTTTCCTTTGCTCTTCTTCTTTCCTTTCTCCTTCTCTGGCTGTGATTCAGCTGTGGAGGACAAGTTAACCTTAGTAGACCATGGTTGCCATATAACCGTCGCAGGTCCCAACAGACCAAACGGATAACTTGCATGCTTGTACATATGCGTTTCGCAAGCGCGGGCGCCTGCCATGTACCTACAACAGGCGTCAATAACGAGAATTAACCAAACCCAGATTGCAAAACCGTTTCATCCCAGAACCCTGTGGATCGCAGCATCGTTCAAGCACAGACTGGAGGAGCTTCTGTGGACCTTTGAGCTCTATCGTCGCGTAATAAGACGCGTCATGTAAGATAGCACCATGCATTGACGCGCGGTGAGATGGACGGAAAGCCTTTTCAGTGGGTGTCACGGCCTGAAAGGAGGATCAAAGAGCGCATGTGTACGCGTTGCTGAAGACACACAAGTCGATACCCCCACATGGTCTGCATATGGGCCCGCTTTGCATGCCAAATGTGAGTCTCGAGCCATGACTTGTCGCCTGAAATCGAATTCTGCCGTTCAACATACAGGATAGAAATGATCAAAGGACTCACGCTGGCGTTTCAAGAGGTCCTCTGTGCGAGTAATCCGGTTCGCTTTTCCTCGCTTAGGTCGGTTGAGCGATCGACGTTTGTTGGCGTCCATCTGTAGAAGGCCCGGAAGATGCATGTATACGTTCGTCAAAGATCCGGCGGACATACCTCTGAGCGTGCTTTGTCTCGCAAACGTACTGGGACGCGTCGAACATCGTGGCTGGCTGCCCTTCGACGAAGATGCCGAGGCAGAGTTTGCCACGCACGATGGGTCGAGCTTTCACTACAAGTCACTGTCAAGCCGTCACTATGACATGTGCTCTGGTGACACACCCGGCTGCCTTTATTGCTTTTTGCATTGCATCGATCTCGTACGCACGCGCCTGGGGAATTATTGATCATTACGACTCCTAAATATGAAGTAAACGTACCTCTGTGAACCTCTCCACATCTATAGAGGCTGGTAAGCCTTGCATAGCTATACGTATGGTCAACCATTTCCAGGACAGAATATTTTCAGGAGTACGCACAGTCGAACTGAACGACCGTCTTGGGTGTGCCCGTCGAAGACGATGCTACCGCGTTTCCCAGACCAGAACCACTGGCTACGGGAGTCTCTTGAACCGAAATCATACGTGCGCTGGCAACCTTGAGTTTCTTGCGTTCTCGCGCGCTGGATTCGCCCGCGTCGTCGCTTTTTCTTTTCGGAGGCATCGTTGTAGTTCGAGTCGTACTTAGTTCAATTACCCACAAACGATAGTCCGGCTAATTCCGAGCTACAACGCTCCTCTGTTCCCTCCGACGACCACGATGACCTCGCCTGCACGCTGCCTCGCGTTCACCCGAAATCTCGCCCAGCGCATTCAAGGCGTGCACACGAGGCGTCTCTCCACCTCGCCTATCCTTCTCAACGACGCGCCGAACCTCGGAACGGTTTCGAGTCCCAAGAAACCCGTCGGCGGGTTCCGTGGCGGGTTCGGTTTTCACATTGTTCGTCTTGTCAGTCTCGTGTGTACTGATTCGCCCCGTTTGTTTGATTTTATCTCTGTTGTGGGCCTTGCTGGTACAGGATCATTGGTTTCCTGTTTGGTTTCTCCCTCGCATCGACATATGCCGCATACTACCTTCTCGACGAATACAAGGCTGCCTCAGCAGCGCTGCAGGCCAGTATTGAAGAACTGCAAGCGAGCACGGGCAAGGCACGGTCGCGACTGCTTCTCGTGCGCAGACTCTCACCCTCCTTTTCTACATAGGTCACTGCCCACGTGCGGCAAATCGAGGCGGTGGAAAAGGACTTGAAGGCGCTCTCCCAGACGTCTGCCAGTAAAGACGATTTGTCGCGGGTACGCGTAGAGGTTAAAAAGCTGTACGACGGACTCCACATAGGTATGTTTTCATTCGATACTCTGGACGCTCCCTAAGTACCTTGTACCACAGAACTACTTGATTTGAGAAATCATGTATGGGGGATGCGTGAGTATCACCACTATCCTGGCAGTACATCATCCCTCCTGACTCGCTTCTTTGTGTTAGAACAGGATTTAAATGCGTTAGCTAAAAAGGAGTCAACATCGCTTCGTGAATAGAACATACCCTATTTACATACTTTCTCTCTATCTCCTTCCAAGTGCTGTTTTGACCTTCTATCGAATCTCTGGAACGCATCCACACGCTAATATTGAAACTAAAAGAAAAACATGGTTTTGTTTGGTGAGTGTCCTCTTCATGTGCAAACGAATAAACGGACCCTCTGAGTTACCCATAATACCTCACTTCGCGAGGCGATCAGTTAATAATAAGTACCCTGCATGGTATCATGCTCGCTCTTCAAATCGGTTTTAAGTAACATTTTTGGTCCGACAGAACTACAGGACATATAATTCTACATACAGCCAAGGTATAAGGACTGTCGAAGAAACGAATGTGGCAAGGCATGACATGCCTCTTGTTCAGGGTATACGCGATGAAACGAGGTTGTTCTCGACGCAGATCTGTCGCAGAGAAAACGAAAAAGGAACGGACAAAGGAACGGTATCCTCGATATTTACACTAGACATCTTTTTTGGGGTCTATGCCCAAAAAACACTGTCTTGGCCACAGCTGAAGAGTCGGTCAGTTGGAAACCAGTATGATTAGTCTCCATGAAGGACTTTCCAATGCCTTTATACGGGAATTTTTTCAGATTGTTTCTCCACCTCCTTGGATATGGCAATCAAGATGGGCGGCTGAACAAAACAAGAGATGCATAACACTCTTTGGGGAAAGACTGGATGGAAAGCACGCACTCTTCGGGGGTTGTGGTCGATAAGCTTGCTGACGTTGCTGGATATACGTTGTTGCTCGATGTCAGCACATAGTTGCCCTCGAGCGTTGAGTCTAAATGTGGGATCAGCCTTTGGGTGACGTGACGCGAAAAAAGAAAGACTGACGCAGCCAGGAGTGTATTCGAAAACACTGCGTTGAGTTGATATTTCAATCTTAAGATCGCGGGGTGATCGTGATCGGTGTATCTCACCTCCAGGCATGACAACGGCAAGGCTAACCCACGCAACTGATCAAATGCGGATTTGGTAACGTGTTACAACGGAGAATTAGTGAAGAAACTCACAGTTCTTTCTTGTCAACCAGTACTGCGACAACATGAGAGCTACCGTAATTCTCAGAGACAGAAAGCACTCACGACGATAACGATAGCAATGTCAAAGAGACTGTTGTTAAGGGTCAACTCATTAATTCAAGAATAAATCAAAGCCTCAGCAGATATGAAGCATACCCCGTTACCGTGCTAGTTTCTGAAACGGGTCAATATATATTTAGGTGCTCGTAATAAGGAAGACAGACCAGCAATCCAGAGGGACAAACGTGTGACACGGCCTGAGGCACTGTTCAACACTCAGCAAACCCATTCAAATCAAGAGAGAGAAATCACGCACTATACCATCCCTGTCCGCATCTGAAATCGGAGGTAAAACCCAACCGTGACGCTAATCGCCAGATCGCAGACAAGCCCACATATGATGTCAAGCGGAAATATCCAATTATTGCTGAGTTGGCTCAGAAGAGAGGGAGTCGCATTTGAAAAGGATACACTCGCTGCACCCAATGCAGCCGTAAACGAGAAAATACAACAAACGAAGAAGAAAAAGGCCAACATGTGGCTGTTGAACGCTTTCAGTATGCGATAGGAAAAGAAACACTAGCGATTTTGTTGTAAAGTGACGATGTGTTAGGAAAAAGGCAACTCACTCTCTCGAGAAACAAAATCGTAGCACCAAAGATACTCGAGAGACCAAAAAGAATGGTGGCGTAGTCGGGAACGGGTGCTTTCCCAGAGTAAATTTCTGAGCTAGCCCAAAGCCAAGCGGCCATACAACCGAGGTGAGAAAGTAAGAGAAACCTGGCAGATCAATCAGCTCTCATCTCTCAATATTGAAAAACAAACTATACTGACAGAATGAGTGACACCTTGTAATTATCTGTCAGCTCATTGCATTCCAAGGATCAGTCCAACTTTTGAGACAGAAATAACTCACCAGAATCTTGAACAACCACATGTCGCCTCTGGGGTTTTTGTAGTACAAACACGACTGCACAATAGCGCAGCCTAACATGACAGCATTGGCTAAAGCGCCGATACCTACAGGCCCTTCCAGAGGAACCATGATCATGTCAAGTGTAAATGGCTCGCAGGAATTACAGGACGAGCGCTGATACCCCCAGAGGGTTTATATCGGGCGAAGAGGGACCCGAAGAAAAAAAACTATAAGCTACTTCATGACTTCCTGGAGCGTGAGTGGGAGAAGTGTTCGGGGTCGGCACGGCAACGACGAGGGGACTCGATGATCTATAGATACATTACCACACGAAAATGCTACGTTTATGAGATGGTCCCCGGGAATATCGCAATCTGACTGGACATGGACACTTCGACCCGACTATTTCCATCATGACTTCATGTCGGGGCTTGGGAGGTGCCCAGGCCTCTCAAATCACTCCTGATGGAATGAGACCACGTACTAGGGACAGTTGGTGACTCACTGAAAAGTGTGAAACACGTCTGGTTGCCAGAAATTCCGTTGCACCTGCGACAGTTGGTAAGTACAATTATTCCTGGCAACAGTCGAGGCTGGCCGTGAAATGGTTTGTGGGAACTTTTTCCCAGTCCGCGGTTCCATATCGGCTGCGCCGGACCTCGTACCGAACCCGGGTCTTCTCTCTCCAAGTCCAACTATCGTACTGATTTATTGACATAGAAAATCAGAATTATGTCGCATATTCCGACAGAACTCATCTTTGTTATTCTCGAGCATGCGTACTACACGCCTGTCGGATCCCCCGATTACGTTCTCCTCGCCAGATGCTCGCTCGTATGCACCTCATGGTCCTTACCAGCTCGGACCCTGCTATTTCGCAAGCCCTCTCCCTTGCGGTCAGACACGATCACGTCGTTCCACACCGCGCTCATATCATCCGCCATGCGCCAGAACCCCACTGGCCATGTCGTCTTATCTCTCGACATATCAGTCGGGAACTCACCCGAGAGCTGTCTCCCCGAAACCTTTGCACAAATCCTCCTATCCTGTCCCAGACTATACGATCTCTCCCTGCGCGTCCAGCATTTGCACGAATTCGACCAGTTTGCACTCGCTAAACTCAAAGACGCCGGACAGCGTATCCGTGCGCTCAATCTCCAGAGTTGCAACGTCCAATCGCCGGTGCTATTCCAGCTGCTCGGTATCTGGCCACGCATTCGATTCTTGAAAATCGGTACGGAAATCGCCGCTTGGCCGTGGCGACAAAAGGGAGTAACGCCCATCATGCGCCGATCGACGAGCCATAGTGGCGCCAACAAGATGCAGCGGCCCCCCGCGCACGTCTCATTATACGACCTTGCGCTCACACGTATACCTGGGCCAGACGTCCTAGAATGGCTACTCGGCTCCTCCACCTCGTCTCTCCGTATCCTCGATTTACGCGAGATCCCTGGTATTTCTGCACGCGAAACCCTCTCAGCGCACGCCTCTCATCTCCGTTCACTTCGCTTGCTCCATTTCAGCATCGATTCAGCGGCATTTCTGCGCCAATGCCTTCATCTAGAGGAGTTTGTTATTTATAACATACCCGTGATGGTCCCGCTCGTGCCATCGCTTCCTCCCTCGATCGAGCATCTCTCCTTCCGGAATCCAAGACACACCTTCCGAAATACCCTCCGTCCCATCCTTGAAGCGATCGATACCTTACCCAAATTGCGTGTCATAACGTGTGATAGGGAGTCGGCGAGCTTACGTGATTTTGCCTTGCTGAAGACGAAATGTGCAGAAAGAGGTGTAGAGGTGGTGATATCTGAAGTTCCGCTTTGGGTGGTGAGTCTACATTGTGCGAGCAAACGCAAAAAAAATTTGGTGATTGTGTTACTTTCGTCAGTACGAGGACCCTGTGACCGTTCGCCGTTTTCCTCGCAGACGCTCGGTTTCGAATTTCGAATTAATGTCGGGTTGATGCCGGTGGCGATTAGAGGGGATAAGAATTGTTAAGTGGGACCCCCTATTTTTATTGATTGTTACATACAAATGGTGTGTATGATTAGAGTTTTGTAATCTATATTACTGATTCGTCTCTTCCAAATGTAAGGGTGTGTTAGATTACTTGGTCATGTGTCAATGGGGCTCCCGAACAGCTGAGCAGGCTCCCAGTGCAAAACGGTGGGTTGGACTTGCCATACATACAAGAAAGGCGCTCTTTCGGTTTGAATCAAGGGATCTGACACGAAAGCTTACAGCACGATTACAGCAGCTGCTCGCCGGAGTTGTGACCTCGCTTGGTCGTATCGTGAGGCACTCCTACACATCAAGAGCTTTCGAAGGAGTCTCTTATACGTAGAAGATGTACATAATTTTCAACGCAGAAAATAATCACACATCAGCCAATTTGTACATGCAAGAAAGGCGTCCCCCGGTTTGAATCAAGGGATCAGGCACAAAAGCTTACAGCACTATTACTGCAGCTACTCGCCTGAGCTATGACCTCGCTCTGTCGCGTCGCGAGGCACTCCTACACATCAAGAGCTTTCGAAGGGGTCGCTCATAAGTCATTTCACCGCGAAAGTAACAGTGACGACCTAAAGCTGTCCTGCATCAGAAGACGTATATGATAACCAACCTAGAAGATAACCATGGGTCAGTCAATTTACAAAGAAATACGAACTCGTGAGACACAATCAAGATTCGAACCAAAAAAAAGGTGTATTCCCTACTTAAAGCATGTCCAACACGCGTATCGCATCTATCAATTTGTTTAGCATTGCCGGCATGAGGCTCCCGACTACCTGGAGTGCAATCCGGCTCTCTGCAGCGACCCGTCTATACGCCGCCACATTTCCCAGACTCACGGCGCGTCAGATGGTCTCCGCAGTCACGCCAGGGCGCGAAGAGCTTGGAACTGCCTGTCTGCCTCTGATATGGTCGATAGGGGAAAGAGAGATACTAAGTC